>CAKNYM010047573.1:81504-151689 GCA_932195095.1 Andricus curvator | reverse complement strand
AACTCTCTGAATTCCTTGAATTTTCTGAATTCCTTGAATTCTCTAAACTCCATCAATTTTTTACATTCCTTCAATTCTTTTAATTCTCTACAATTTCTGAAATCCTTAAACTCTCTGAATTCCTTTAATTTTCTGAATTTCTGTAATTCTCTAAATTCCTTGAATTTTGTAAGTTCCTTGAATTCTCTGAATTCCTTGAATTCTTTGAATTCTCTGAATTCTCTGAAATCCTCAAACTCTCTGAATTACTTGAATTTTCTGAATTCCTTGAAATCTCTAAATTCCTTGAATTTTTTAAGTTCCTTGAATTCTTTAAGTTCCTTGAATTCTCTGAATTCCTTGAATTCTTTGAATTCTCTGAATTTTCTGAAGACCTCAAACTCTCTCCCTAAATTCTCTAAATTCTCTTGATTGTTTGAATTCCTTGAATTTCATCTTATTCCTTACATTCCTTAAATTTCTCAAATTCCCTGAATTCCCGGACTGTCTGGAACTCTTCAAATTCTCTGAATTATTGTAATTCATGGAATTGCTCTGAATCCCGGAATTCGAGAAATCCCTTGAATTCATTTAATTACTTGAATTCTTTGGATTTTTCGAATGCCTTGAATTCTTGAAATGCCTTGAATTCTTAAAATGTCTTTAAAACCATAAATTATCTGTATTCCTTGTATTCCTTGAATTCTCTGAGTTCTTCGATATTCTGAATATCTTGAATTCTCTGCATTCCTTGAGTTCTCTGAATTCTCTGAATCCCCTAAACTCTCTAAATTCCTTGAATTTTATGAATTCCTTGAATTCTCTGATGTCCTTGAATTTTGTAAGTTCCTTGAATTCTCTGAATTCCTTGAATTCTCTGAATTCCTTGAATTCTCTGAATTTCTTGAACTCTGAATTCCTTGAATTCTCTGAATTATCAGCATTTCTTGAATTCTCTGTATTCCTTGAATTCTCTGCATTGCTTAAATTTTTGCAATATCTTGAATTTTATAAGTTTTCTGAATACCTTCAATTTTCTGAATTCTTTGAATGCCTGGAATTCTTTGGTTGAATTTACGACCTAAAACGATAAATTTCCCACTAAATGTTCAATTTTTAAACAAAATATAATCAACTTCAACCAAAAACAGTTTAATTTTCATTCAAATAATCACATTTTAAAAAAAAAATTCAATTTTGAACCACATAGTTGAATTTTCAAACTACAAAGATGATTTTTTTTAAATAGTTGAATTTGAAAAAAATCTATCAAGCAAACAGTTGAAGTTACAACTTAGTAGTCGAATTTCTGAACAAAGTGGATTGAACTTTAACGAAAACAGTTTCAATTTCAACCTTATAGTTGAATTTATAAGCGAAATGGGGGAATTTTCTGTCCAAAAAGATTAACGTTGAATAAGACAAGTAAATCTTTTATCAAATAATTACATTTTTAGCAGAAAATTTTTATGTTTAACAAAATATTCAAATTTTCAACCAAAATGATGAATATTTAACAAACAAAAAAAGAATTTTCAAAAAAGAGGGTCAACGTTAAAAGAAGTAGTTGAAAAGATTAATTTTCGACAAAAAATATAATATTTGTTATTTCAACCAAAAAAGGTTTTAATCTTAATTCGAAAACAGTCAACCAGAAACTATGACTTTTCAAACGAACACTTAATTTTCATCCTAATAGTTGAATTTACTATCAAAATAATCGAATTTTCGAATCAAAAAGAAGATTTTTCAACAAAATAATTGAAATTTTAAGCAAATAATTGAATTTTGAACCTGCAAAGAATAATTTTCTACCAAATGATCGAATTTTCAAAGAAAACTGATTAAGCTTCAAGCAAAAACCGTTTCGTTTTTAACAAAATAATTAAATTTTTAACGAAATAGTTACTTCTTTAAATAAATATGTATTAAAATTTTCATCAAAATAGTTGAAATAGTTGAATTTCCAATCAAGAAAATTAATTTTCTTCCGAAAATAAAACTAATTTGCGAACAAAATACAAAAGAAATTAATTTTCAACCAAAAAAATGAATCTTCATCTAATGAGGTGGATTTTATATTAATAGAATTATTGTTTAACAATGTAGCAGTTCAACTTTCAATCAACTAGTTGAATCTTTATTAAAGAAGATTAATTTTCTACCAAAGAAGAGGAATTTGCATCAAAATTGTTAACGGCTAAAATAGAATAGTTAAATTTTCAATTAAAAAAGTCTTTTTCAATGAATAAGAACAAATTTTTAATGAAATACTTCAATATTTAACCATTAAAATAAACGTTTAAGAAAGTAGTTCATATTTCTGTCAAGTATTTGAATTTTTAACCAAAAAAGATCAATTACAGAGCTTCACAAAAAAGTAGTAGTTTCGACGGACGCGAATTGTCAATTCTTAAGTAGTTTGGGTCGCTGAATCCGAATCCGATGTCGGAATTCCAAAGTCAGTATTTTTACTCTTCTCAACCTCAAGATTTCGTAACCTCAAAAAACACATTTTTTGTACATTTCAGAAAAATCATTTTGCAAAAAATGCACGAAAAGAGTGTTTTTTAAAGTTAGAAAATTTTGAGATTAGAAAGAAAACTAGTGCTAACTCCGGAATTTAGACTTCGAATCCGGATTCAGCAACCCAAAAAACTTAAGAATTGACTAGTCTAGTCGTCGGAACTGCTACTTTTTTTTAGGCTGTAAAATTTACAAAAAAATGTTTTTTTTTTTTTTGAGTTTAGGGAATTTTGAAGTTAGCAAGAAAACAAGTGCTATCTTCGAAATTCGAACTTCGAGTTCGGATTCAGCGACCCAAAATATGTAAGAATTGACTACTCTGGTTTTCGTAACTCCTAATTTTTTATTAAAGCTGTGAAATGTACGAAAACAGAGATTTTTGAGGTTAGCAAGACAAAAAGTGCTCACTTCGAAAATCGAACTACGAATTCGAAATTAGCGACCCAAAAAACGTAAGAATTGACTAGTGTGGTTGTCGGAACTCCTACTTTTTTCAGGCTGTAAAATGTACAAAAAAAGTGTTTTTTTTTTAGGTTCGCGAATTTTGAGGTTAGAAAGGAAACAAGTGCTATCTTCGAAATTCGAATTGAGATTCAGTGACCAAAAATACGTAAGAATTGACTACTCCGGTCGTCGGAACTCCTAATTTTTTTCAGGCTGTGAAATGTACGAAAAATGTGTTTTTTTAGGTTCGAGAATTTTGGGGTTAGAAAGAAAGAAGTGCTAACTTTGAAGTTCAAACTTCAAATTCGGATTCAGTGGCACAAAATACGTAAGAATTTACTAGTATGTCCGTTGGAACTCCTACTTTTTTTTAGGCTGTAAAAGGTGAAAAAAAGTGTTTTTTTTTTAGGTTAGGGAATTTTAAGTTTAGCAAGAAAACAAGTGGTATCTTCGAAATTCGAATTCGGATTCAGCGACCCAAAATACGTAAGAATTGACTACTCTGGTCTTCGGAACTTCCAATTTTTTTTAAGACTGTGAAGTGTACGAAAACAGATTTTTTTTGAGGTTAGCAAGACAAAAAGTGCTAACTTCAGAATTCAGACTTCGGATTCAGCGACCCAAAAAACGTAAGAATTGACTAGTCTGGTCGTCGAAACTCCTACTTTTTTTGGCTGTAAAATCTACACAAAAGGGGTTTTTTTAAGTTAAGGAATTTTAAGGTTAGCAAGAAAACAAGTACTGTCTTCGAAATTCAAACTTCGAATTCGGATTCAGCGACCCAAAATACGTAAGAATTGACTATTCTGGTTTTCGGAACTCCTAATTTTTGTTAAGGCTGTGAAATGGACGAAAAAAGTGTTTTTTGAGGTTAGGCAGAAAGTATGTGCAAACTTTGAAATTCTAACTTCGAATTCGGATTCAGTGACCAAAAATATGTAAGAATTGACTAGTCTGGTCCGTCGGAAATCCTAATTTTTTGCGCGGTTGTGTTATTAATGAAAAATATAATGAGTTGAGGTTCCAACTAAAAACAGAAAATGTTAACAGAAAAAGCTGAATTCCAAACGAAAAATATAATAGTGGAATACGGAAAGAATAGGAATTCCGTGAAAAAGAAGCATTGAAACATTTAAATTGCGCATTATTCTGGAATTCGAGTAACATGATTAAATTTCAAAGTGAGAGAACGTTACCTAACGCAACGGAACTTTTTCTTTACAGCCTTGAGGTTTCTTTCTGTGTCATTTTTTCCTGTAAAATTATTTGAAATATTTAGACTCTTAATTAAATCTGATCAGAAGATACATCTAGGTTAACGAAGAAAGAAAACGAAAAAATCGGAAGAGAAAAATACTGAGCCCGTTGACAAGAATCGATAAGCTCGTTTTGCCTTGATCTATCGTGTAAGTGGCTGAGTTTATTACCAGAAGCGTTGTGTTTTTTTGTTATAAATAATTAAAACGCGTGTGCTTGAGCTTTCCTTAATATGAGAATTATTCAAGTGGATATTTTTTATCAAAACATTGTATTTTCACAGATCGTTAGTTCCGTGGAAATTGGGTTCAATTTAGAGTAAGCACGATTATTGGATTTTCTGGTATTCATATTTCGCGGAAAGGGGATTATTGTTACGGTTATTTTATTCCTGAAGTTTTTCTGATAGCTTATTAGATTTTCATTTCTGAACATTAATGTTCAACTCTTAAGGTATATAAAATTAATTTCTTGCTGAAAATTTCCTGATTACGTCTTTAAATTCTTCTTTCTCCATCCTAGTCTCTTCCTCGTCAATTTACTTCAATCCTTTGCTATCCCTTTTCCAATAAAATTTTGAAGCTATCATTTTCATTCGTATCGGAATTTTCTGACTCACTTTTCCAATTATTTATATTCCTCTTCTCTATCCCAGTCTACCTCTTGCCTATCAAGATCAATCTCTTTCTATCTCTGTTTCAATAATATTTTGCAGCTATCCTTTTTAATCCTATGAAAATTCTTCGAATTTTTTTTCAATAATTTCTATTTCTCTTCTCTGTCTCATTCTATCTTTCGTCTATTCACGTACATTTTTTTTATACCTTTGTCAATAAGAATCTGCAGATAGCTATCCTTTTCAATTCCCTCTCCTAATTATCCACTACATTTTTCAATCCTATCTTTCTTTATTCTTTTTTTCCGTTTTAGTTTATCTTTCATCTTTTAACATTAATCTTTTTTTGTCTATTTGCCTAGTTCACTCCTCAACTATCCACGTCAATCTTATTCTATCACCTTGCCAATATAATTTAGCACTTAATTCTTTAATCTCCAATTCTCTACTCCAGTCTATTCTTTGTATATTCATATCAATCTTTTTCTATCTCTTCGTAAATGTATTTTGAAGATTCAGTTTTCAATTCCCTCCTAATTTCCTGACTAAATTTTTAAATTCTCTTTTCTCTAGCCCAGTCCCTTCCTCTTCAATTCAACTCAATCTTTTCTATCTCTTTTTCAATAAAATTTTGCAACTATCTTTCTAAATCGTGTCACAATTCTCCGACTCACTTTGCCAATCATTTCCATTCCTTTTTCTATCCCAATCTATCTCTCATCTATTCACATCAATCTTTTTCTATATATTTTTGTCAATCAAACTTTGCAGATGGGTTTCTTTTTCAATTTCGTCTCCAATGTTTCACTACCTTTTTCAATCCTACCTTACAACTGCAGCCATTAAAACAGCAAATTTTTAGAAATGCAACCCTTAAAATTGCAACCCTTGAAACAGCAACTCTCGCAACTGCAACCCTAAGAACAGCAAACCCTTAAAACAGCAATCCTTAAAAGTGCAATCCTTACAGCTACAATCCTTAAAAAAAACAATCCTTACAACTGCAACCCTTAAAAGAATAATCATTACAACTTCAAACCCTAAAACAGCAATCCTTGTAAATGCAATCCTTACAAAAGCAAACCTTACAAATGCTATCCTTGCAAATGGAACCCTTACAACTGTAACCCTGACAACTGCACACCTATAAAACTGCAGCTCTTACAAACAGCACCACTTACAACTGCATTTCTTACAAATGCAACCCTTAGAATTGAACCAGAACTGTTCCCCTTAAAACTGCAACCGCCACAAGTAAACATCTTTAAAGTAGCACACCTTACTGAGAAACCCTTAAAACTGCAACTCTTACAACTGTAACCTTTTTAATTTCACCCCTTGCATATCTGCAACCCTAAAAACTGCAACACTTACAAGTGAAACCCTCAAAAATGGAATCTTTACAACTGCAACCCTGTCAACAACACCCCCCACAACTGCTACCGTTACAACTGAATCCCTTACAAACCAACCCCCTTACCAACTGCACCGCTTACAACTGCAACTCTAACAACTACAAGTCTTTCAACTGAACCAGAACTGTACCTCTCACACCTGCTCACCTTGAGACTAACTCCCTTAGTACTGCAACCCTTAAAAGTACAACCCTTAAAACTGCAACCCGTATAACTGCAACTCTGACAACTCACACTCTCGCCCAAAATTAAGGCCGACTGGTAATCCATGTTTGTTCAAGCTATGTACAGGGTGCGGTACAGAAACTTGCTGATTTGTTTTTGGCGAAGAGTGGCCAGATGAGGGTGCGGAGGATCTCATTCAGTAGGAGACGTCCTGAAGTTTCGCTTCCCTCATAGTCAGTTGACATCATTCATTGGACAAAGGAGTAGCACGCATTTGCCTGCGAGGCTTATTTTTCCAACGGTCGTTTCATCATCGCCACCCAACGTGCCGTCCGTACTCGGTTCAACATTCATCCTGCAGGTCCCGTTCCTGGCCGGCAGTGGATTGTTTCGTGGATGAAAATATGCAGGGCTAGGCAACCCGACTGCCGCCCAGAAACGGGACCTGCAGAATAAATATTGAACCGAATACGGAAGGCACGTTGAGTGGCGATGATGGACCGACCTTTGGAAAAGTAAGCCTCGCAGGCAAATGCGCGCTGCTCCTTCGTCCAATGCATGATGTCGACTGACTGTTAGGGAAACGAAACTTCAGGACGTCCCCTACTGAATGAGACCATCCCCATCCTCAACCGACCACTCCTCGCCGCTTGGCGTCACAAACAAATCAGCAAAGTTCTGTGCCGCACTCTGTAGCTGCAAGCAAAAATCTCCCTTCTCTCCTGCTGTATTCTTTCTTTCTTCCTAAAATAATTTCCATCTTTTTTACATTCTCATTCTAATGAGAAGGTATTGGTTTTATGTAAAATTTGACATAGTCGGTTTTCATCAAATCTCCACGTTTTGAGACCTCCTGAGTCAGAAAAAACGATTTTTACGAAGGTGTCTGTCTGTCTGTAGTCTGTCTGTCTGTCTGTCTGTAGCCACGATAACTTTCGAAAAAATGATCAGATTTGATTGAGCTTTGGCACACTTTTTTATGGCCGAAAAATAGAGAACGAGTTCGTTAACCAGCTATTTTGGATGAAAATCCAAAAAGTGAGCACATTTTGAAAATTTTTGAGACCACTTTTTTGGAAGATTTGAAAATTCTATGTACGGTTATTAGTAGTACGCGAAATGACGAACAAAATATTCTCATGACTTTTCGTGATAAAAAAAAAAATAGTGGAGTTATAGCATTTTCCAAATTCCAAAAAACAAACGAAAATGAACATTTTAAGCCGAAAAACGCACGATATGAAAAAAAGTCAAGAGGAGAAAAACGTTGATTTCTGAACACCCTATAATATTTTCATAACAACTTTTTGAATTTTTTGAAAAATAAAAAATTCAAATTTTGATCGCACAAAAAATTAATGAAAAATCAAAAAAGCCATTTTGCTGTCAAACTATGCAAGATACCAGAAAAGATCATCTCACCAAAATTGTGCACCTGAAAAAGATCTACAAATTTCTTATCATTCACTTTGTGATATGACGCGTAGTTTTTGTTTTATTCGTAAAAAACAGCATTGAAAATAGAAAAATCAAATTTTCAGACGAATATTACCAGCTACGAAAAAATGACCGAAACAAAATTTGTTCATCCAAGGAAGAGGTACAAATTTATTGTGACTCATGTTTCGATAGGATGCGTGGTTTTTGTTTTATTCGTGAAAATATCATTGACAGTAAAAAAAATCAAATTTTTGAAAAAACAATGCAAGGTACGAAAACATATAAATGAACAAAAATTGTGCATTCAAAAAAGACTTACACACCCGTAATCAATTTTTGTAGTAAGAATATATTCAAAATGAAAAAATTAACTTTTTTGATAAACGGCACAAGCTAAAATAAAATGTTAACTAATAAAATTTGTCGCCTGCATTATATCATTACTTTTCATTTGAAATCAAATACAAATTTAGTAATTTGTATATGAAGAACATATAATACGAAGCACAAAGTGCGCGCTCAGTGTATTTACCAAATCGCACGCCGTAAGTGCGCTCAAACTTTTTTGTTTCTATCATACGGTTCAAATGATTTTCAAATCAAATATCGAGCGCGAAGCGCGAGTGTCTGGATGAGAATGTGTTCCTTAAGGTCGATAGAACCTTGAGTAAATAAAGTTCCTTTTCAGTCTAAAATAAAAGCAAATTTAACAATCACTTAATATGTAGAGGTTTTGATAATTTTATAATATTTGCAAACAAACTTTTTCTTTTCATCGAAGTCGAACACGAAGTTCAAAAATCTAGAGGAGCCTAGCGTAAAGCGCGATGCAAATACGCCCGAGCGCGTAGCGCGAGGTGAATACATAATCGAGCGCGAAGCGCGAGATAAATATATGATCGAGCGCGAGATCCAACAGTCGCGCGCCCTAGGCGCGCTCAAACTTGCGAGCGAAGCGAGCCGCGCGCGAAGCGCGCCATGAAAATGTGCCCGCGAAGCGGGCAGATTTTTTTCTTCTTGACTGAGGAAATACCAGTTCAGTTTTTAGGATTTCCTAGCCCTGGGCAGAAACTCTTACTGTTCCGGTCAGGTGTCCACCTGTCCGTCCGTCCGTCAGTTGTACTTTTTCCAGGGAGTGGAAGTAAAGGTGGGAAGAGGTTGAGGGAAGGGGTGGTAAGTGAGGGGTATCGGAGGGACGTAAAGGGGGTGAGTAGAAGGGTGTGTAAGTATGTGGAAAAGATGGGAAATAAAGGGCCAACGTAGGGGTGGGAGGGCAGTCAAAGTCTAAATATGATAGAACAGGGTTGGATTGGATTGGACAGGGCAGGACAGAAGAGGAGAGGAAAGAGGAGAGCAGCAAAAACCTTTTCCCTAGGCCGATGGTGCCTACTTCGACTAATTTTTTTTCGAGAAGAGCTTTTTAGAAGTAATACAGCATGCTCTACAAAGTCTGAACATTAGGATTAAATATTAGATGAAATAATACGTTTAGTCCTCAGACCCGCACTATTTTACAACAGACAAAACCTCGAGATGAAGCTGGGCCATGTCGTTGGCATGAACTGCTTTATCGTTCGATGAAATTCAACCTAAATCTATGTGACAGGACCGGAGCGTAAATCGCGGTCACTCGCACAAGTGCGAGGGCGTTGGAGCGTTTGCCGTGTCCACACAAACGTTCTCATACTATAGAGGCATCTAGGTCGATCCCCGCACATGGATTGCACGCTCGTTGCTCTTGCATGCACCTGCAGCAGTATTAGTTCTAAACCCAATGTTCGATCCAACTTGCGCATAATATGACGAAAAAACTAGATTTTTTAATATAAAATTCTCAAATCAAAAAGAAAACCTGTAAATGCTTTCTAGCTGACACAGAAAACACTATGTCCGTGAAGTTAGCACACCAACAATTAAACATACAACTTTTGTTTAATGGAATCGTTTGAATGTCGTTAGGATGCGTTTGGAAGCTCACTTTTGACGTTTGAACTATGAACTTGTGTGAGTTATCGAATAAAAAAGTCATTAGCAGCATACTCGCAAGAGGCGCCTTCTCAAGTGGTAGTGACCTTCTTTGTTTCAACTGTGGTACCAAAACTTTCAAAAATGTTTGGATAATCTAAATTTCCGTATATTTTCAGAATTTTCAAGATTTGCAAGATGCTACAAATTTCTAAAATGTTTAAAATTTCTGAAACTATCCAAATTTTCAATTTTATCAAAATTTCTAATATTTCTGAATTTTTTGAAATGGTAAAAATTTCTAAAATGATTCAAATTTCTGAAATTAATGTTCAAAATTTGTAAATTTCTAAAATTATCAAAATTTCTAGAACGTCCCAAATTTTTTTAATTATCAAAATTTCTAAAATGTTCAAAACTTACAATATTGTCAACATTTCTAAAATTATAGAATCGTTTCAAACTTTCAAAATTTCTAAAGTTTTCAAATTTGGAACATTTTAGAAATTTTATAAATTTTGATAATTTAACAAATTAGGAAGATTCTGTTTCGACGATGATATTGTGTGAGTTACCGAATAAAAAAGTCATTAGCAACATACTCGCCAGCGGCGCCTTCTCAAGTGGTAGTGACCTTCTTGGGTCAGCCGTGTCCTTAAATATAATATGATGTGTCACCGCGAAAACTGTGGTGCCAAAACTTTCCAAAAATTTTGTAAATTTTTGGAATATCTAAATTTCCGTATATTTTCCAAATTTTCCAAATTTCCAAGATGCTCAAAATTTCTAAAATGTTTAAAATTTCTGAAATTATCAAAATGTTCAATTTTCTCATAGTGAAATTGTCTAAAATTTGTGAAATTTTCTAAAATTTGTGAAATTTTGTAAAATTTGTGAAATTTTGTAAAATTTGTGAAATTTTGTAAAATTTGTGAAATTTTGTAAAATTTGTGAAATTTTGTAAAATTTGTGAAATTTTGTAAAATTTGTGAAATTTTCCAAAATTAGTAAAACTTTCTAAAATTTGTAAAAAATTAAAAATTTGTAAAATATTCAAAATTTGTAAAATATTCAAAATTTTCAAACTTATCAAAATTTCTAATATTTCTGAATTTTTTGAAATGTTAAAAATTTCTAAAATGATTCAAATTTCTGAAATTATTGTTAAAAATTTTCAAATTTCTAAAATCATCAAAATTTCTAGAAGGTTCCAAACTTTTTACACTATCAAAATTTCTAAAATTTTTAAAATGTTGCAAATTTACAATATCGTCAACATTTCTAAGATTATAGAATCGTCTCAAAGTTTCAAAATTTCTAAAATTTTCAAAATGTACCAAAATTTCTGAAATTTCCAAAATGTCTGAAATATCTAAAATTTTCAAAAATGATCAAAATTTGTGAAATTATCAAAATTTCGCAACGTTGGAAATTTCTAAAATTATAAAAACTTCTCAAATTTTCAAATTTCGAACATTTTATAAATTTTGATAATTTAAGAAATTTGGAACATTCTAGTGATAATTTTAGAAATTTAAATAACGTTAGAAATTAAAAAATTTTGAACCTTAATTTCAGAAATTTGAATGATTTTAGAAATTTTTAACATTTCATAAAATTCAGAAATATTGGAAATTTTGATCAGTTTGAATATTTGGAATATTTTACAAATTTTCAATATTTTACAAATTTTCAATATTTTACAAATTTTAAAAAATTTGGGAAATTTGAGAAAATTGAACATTTTGTAAAATTCAGAAATTTTGATACTTTTGATAATTGCAGAAATTTTAAACATTTTAGAAATTTTGAGCATCTTGGAAATTCTGAAAATTTTGAAAATATACGGAAATTTAGATGATCCATAAATTTTCAAAAATTTTGGAAAGTTTTGGTACCACAAATTTCGCGGCGACACATCATATTATATTTAAGGGCACGGCTGACCAAAGAAGGTCACTACCACTTGAGAAGGCGCCGCTTACGAGTATGGTGCTAATGACTTTTTTATTCGGTAACTCACACAATTTCATCGTCCAAACGTCAAAAGTGGGCTTCCAAACGCATGCTAACGACGTCCAAACGATTGGTACACCAATTTTTGAAAAAACTTAGAATTCGTTCCGCAGCGTGAAGTTAGCACTCCAATTTTGAAAACTCAATATCTTTTTGAGTTGTGCCGTCCAAACGAAAAAAATTGGCTTCCAAACGCATCCTAACGACATCCAAACGATTCCATTCAACAAAAGTTGAATAATCGATTATTGATGTGCTAACTTCACGGACATGAAAAAACTGGGGGCACGAAACGTTGCAGGTAATCGTTGAAGCAGGTTAATAGTCAGCTGATTACTTCCAACTGAAGTAAACTTTCCGTTGTTACAGGTCTGTGGCAGCTAATTAGTGATTACTTTCAATTGAGGCAAACTTTCCGTGGTTACAGGCCTCTCTAGCGGAGTCCTCCGGAGATATCTGTGATTCACTGCGGAAAGTTTACCTCAGTTTGGAGTACGCACCCGCCGTTCATTTTGCTTTATCGATTACCTGCAAAATTTCCTACTCTTGAGTTTTTTCTGTGGACGACCGAAGACAGATCTATGTATATACATCTTTGAGGAAGGTTAACCGGCAGCATAGGAATTGAGTCTCAGCTCCTCAGGTTTAATTTTGATTGTGTACGAATTGAGTGCCGCACATAAAAAACTGAAGTCAGCTAATTAGTGATTACTCTCAATTGAGGCAAACTTTCCGTGGTTACGGGCCTCTCTAGCGGAGTCCTCCGGAGATATCTGTGATTCACCGCGGAAAGTTTAGCTCAGTTTTAACTACCCCCCCCCCCATCAGTTTGCTTGACCGATTACAGTAACTACCCAACACTGCTAAGTGACGTTACAAAGTTACTTTTTAAAATAGTAACATAGTTATCCTAAATGTTACAAATAACGTAACTTTTCAGTAACTTTATTACTTGTAACACGTTACTACTCAACACTGCTATTTTATGTTACAAGTTGTTCTTTAAAATAGTAACAAAGTTATCGTCAAAGTTATGAGTAACGTAACATTTCAGTAATTTAGTTAATTGTAACAAGTTACTACCAATACTGCCAAGTTAGGTTACCAGGTAATTTTTTAAAATGGTGACACAGTCACCCTAAAAGTTACAAATAATGTAACTTTTCAGTAACTCAGTTACTCATAAGAAGTTACTACTCAAAACTTACTAGCTACAAGTTACTTTTGAGAATAGTAACGAACTTACCCTAAAAGTTACAAATAATGTAACTTTTCAGTAACTGAGTTACTTGTAACAAGTTACTACCCAACACTGCTAAGTTACGTTAGAAGTTACTTTTCAAATAGTAACAATGTTATCCTAATAATTGCAAATAACGTAACTTTTCAGTAACTCAGTTACTCGTAACAAGTTACTACCCAATACTTACTAGTTACAAGTAACTTTTTGAAATAGTAACAAAGTGACCCTAAATGTTACAAATAACGTAACTTTCAAGTAACTTAGTTACTCGTAAGAAGTTAATACTCTACACTGCTAAATACCGTTACAAGTTATTTTTTGAAATAGTAACAAAGTTATCCCAAAAGTTACAAATAACGTAAATTTTCAGTAACTGAGTCACTTGTCACAAGTTACTACCCAACACTTACTAGTTACAAGAAAATATTTTTCAAAGTAACTTGTAACGTAACTTAGTAAGTTAGTTAAACGTTACTTCTAAAAATAGTAACGAACTTACCCTAAAAGTTACAAATAACGTGAATTTCCAGTAACTTAGTTACTCCTAACAAGTAACTACCTAACAATGCTAAGTTACGTTACAAGTTACTTTTTAACATTGTAAAAAAGTTATCCTAAATGTTACAAATAACGTAACTTCTCAGTAACTTTATTACTTGTAAGAAGTTACTACTCAATTTTGCTATGTTATGTTACAAGTTGTTTTTAAAATAGTAACAAAGTTATCCTAAAAGTTATAAGAAAAGTAACTTTTCAGTAACTTAGTTACTTGAAAAAATTACTACCCAGCTCTGTTTGCTACCTATGAAGAATGCAAAATGCTCATAAAATGAGCACAAATAAATACACCCATTGTGAATACATCCATAGTACTCCACAGAGGTATTTAGTATGAAGGTTGAAAATAATTGCTGTTTGATATGAACTCCACCATAAAATTACCGTAACTATAAGCTAAGCACCCTCGAAATTATTCCCGGCGAATACACGATAATGTGAGGGATGATCGAGGTATTCAGACAACGTGAGCTGCGTGGAAAATTGTAAGCCGCTATTAAGCTCCGACTCATTACGAGAATGGGTTTGGGTACTTAACGAAGAAGATCACTTACAAGGTTGCCCCTCCTATATTGCAGGGAATCGAGCTTGCTTTAACCGAAGCAAATAATACTAAACTGCTATCTATAAAGTTTTGGAGACACCAACTATATCTCGCATACATTATAACAATCTGAATTCAGACTGAGGATTTGATATCTAGAAACTAATTAGCAATCTGCACCCCATAACGGACCGTCTACATTAAGGTTGTCCACAAATGCATTGGAATTTTTTTTTTCCGACTTTTCTTGAAGAATTTTTTTTCCCAGAAGAAAAAATACGTTTTTTGTAAATTTGATATAGAATTGTCAAAAGTGGGTGAATAGAGTTGAAACTCAACATTTATCTTCACAAATAGCTATTGCATACAAATAAATAATTACTTTTTAAATATCGCCTTCATAAGTCTGTTATAATTTCAAATGTTCTATATGCATCATATTGGACGTAAGTTTTCCTTGTTCGGGTAGTGTTTCTACGTGGATAGTTTCTTGTAGTAAATAACTACAAGTAATATAATTATGAAAAATGGTTATTTGTTGAAACAATTATGTTTCTTTAATTCAATTAATAATTGAATCACTCTTAGCGAAAAGTGGAAAAAAGTTAAATATTTTAGAAGAAATCGCAACTATCTAGCATTACTACAGGAGGAAACAGTTAGAACAAATGATATTTGCTTAAACAATTATGTTTGTTCAATTTCATTAATTCTTATCTCGCCTTAAGTAAAGAATTGACGAAAAGTGAAAATTTTTAGAAAGAAACCGCAGCTATACAGCCTTAATCAAAGAGAATAATGATTAAAAACTAACTGTGAATTCGATCTCGAGTGTTTCCACTTTGTTTGTATTTATAATTATATGGTGCTCATTTCACGAACACTTTGCATCCCGTTAGCAAGTGTGTTTGCTTTCTCAAGAGGAAGCATTAGTTATTTTTTTCAATAATAGACAAACCAAAGTCTTCATTGTGATCAATTTAAAAATAGAGATTTACAAAAAATAAAAAATTACAAAATAATACAAAAAAAATTTTAAATACGAAGACAAATCAGACAAATCAAATTTTGTATTCGATATTATAATTTTTCGAGCTGGAAGAGGGAAGGGAGAAGTTCTGTCGCAACCTATCCCTTTCCCAGCTTTATGATTTATTTCAAAAAATTGTCAGAATTATTATATTTGAAAATTTATGATCAAAAAGTCTTTTCTACTCATGCGTCAAATTTGGATTATGTCGATGAAAAAAGTTTTTCTGTTTGAAACTGATGATTCAAATATTATAAATAAGCCTAACTTCCTTAATGTTAAATAATAGTATATTGTGCTACAAGTTGCAAAAGCTTTTTGAATGTGTGGGACACGATACTTTTTCTATAATTTGTGCAAAAGTGCTAGTTTTTGTTTACCTGTTTTTTGTGTAAAAAGAAGGCGATTTTTTGTCGATTGACGCAACAATGACAATGGCAATTATCAAAACCATGGCAATAATATGGCAGTAATAATAAGCTGGTTCTCACAATTGAATAGTTGACCCATAAAGTTCAGGGCTTCAAAATTTCCGATTTTTCGTGAAAAAAACCAAGCACAGTATTTTCGGAGAAACTGACGGTGTTTTTTTGCTTTTGCCAAGTGACAAAAGTACATACAAAATACACAACTCGAGACTTTTCAGGAAATTGATTTTAGGTTAGGGACGACAGTCGGAAAATAGAATGAAGTTGGCTGCGCACGATGCACGAGTACACCCGAGGCAGCACGAACCCACCCGAAATAACATTTACTTTTGTCACTGTGCCTCACTTTTATCACTGTCCATTTACTTTTTCCACTGCATCTGTCCACTTTTGTCACTGTTGCCCGGAAAGGTCGGCACTGCGCATGCGCCACGTCATCGACCAAAAATCGATCACTTTTTACACCAAAAACCGGTGGAAAAACTGGCACTTTTTCGCGAATTATAGAAAAAGTGTATTAATATTATAGATCAATCGATTTGCCTCGAATCAAGGAATCTTTTCCGTTCTTGCATCAATTTTGAATTATGTTAGTGCAAAAAGTTTTACTATAAAAAACCGCGTTTTCAAATATTATACATTACCATAGGTTCCTTACTCTTCAATAAAATATATTAATATTATCGTTCAATCGATTCGTCTGGACTCAACACACTTGCATCAACTTTAAATTATGAGAATAAGCAAATTTTTACTATACAAACCGATTTTCAAAATATATAAATTACCATAAATTCCTTACTCTTCAATAAAATGTATTAATATTATAGGTCAATCGATTCGTCTTGTATCAACACAACTTTTCTATTCTCGCATCAACTTTAAATTATAAGAATAAGAAAATTTTTAGTATAAAAATCGATTTTAAAAATATATAAATTACCATAAAAATACATAAAAATACATAAAAATACGTTAAAAATTAAAATAAAAATACCATGGCCAACGGCCATGCCACGCTGAAAAAACCATTTCTCGTCAGATCACTGAAGTTAAGCAGCGTTGGGCGCGGTTAGTACTTGGATGGGTGACCATTCTAGAATACTGTGTGCTGTTGGCATATTATGGGTGTGGTGAGCCCAAATTTGTAGTTACTTATAACTACAAGAAAACTATCCACCTAGAAACACTGCCCGAATCGGGTAGTGTCACGCCTACCCTAAAAGGGAAATGGCTTAATGGTATACAACCATAACTTCCCCACTCTTTAATAAAATGTATTAATATTCTAGGTAAATCGATTTGTCTCGAACCAAGGAATCTTTTATATTCTTGCATGAACTTTGAATTATGTTGAAGAAAAACGTTTTACTTTAAAAACCCGTATTTTCGAATATTATGCATTACCATAGATTCTTTACTTTTCAATAAAATGTATTAATATTATAGCTCAATCGCTTCGTCTCGAACCAAGGAATCTTTTATATTCTTGCATCAACTTTGAATTATGTTAATGAAAAAAGTTTTACTATAAAAAACCGATTTTTCGAATATTATGCCTTAACATAGATTCCTTACTCTTCAATAAAATGTATCAATGTTGCAGATCAATCGATTCATCTTGAATCACCACAACTTTTTTATTGTCGCATCAACTTTAAATTATGAGAATGAGCAAATTTTTACTATAAAAACCGATTTTCAAAATATATAAATTACCATAAATTCCCTACTCTTCAATAAAATGTATTAATATTATAGGTCAATCGATTCGTCTTGTATCAACACAACTTTTCTATTCTCGCATCAACTTTAAATTATGAGAATAAGAAAATTTTTAGTATAAAAATCGATTTTAAAAATACATAAATTACCATAACTTACCCACTCTTTAATAAAATGTATTATTATTGTAGGTAAATCGATTTGTCTCGAACCAAGGAATCTTTTATATTCTTGCATGAACTTTGGATTATGTTGAAGAAAAACGTTTTACCATAAAAAACCGTATTTTCAAATATTATGCATTACCATGGCTTCCTTACTCTTCAATAAAATGTATTGATATTATAGTTCAATCGATTCGTCTCGAATCAACACACATTTTCTGTTCTTGCATCAACTTTAAATTATAAGAATGAAAAAAGTTTTACTATAAAAAACCGATTTTCAAAATATATAAATTACCATAACTTCCCTATTATTTGATAAAATGTATGATATGATAGGTCAATCGATTCGTCTCGAACGAAGGAATATTTTATGTTCTCGCATCAACTTCGAATTATGTTGATGAAAAAAGTTTTACTATAAAAAACCGATTTTCAAAATATATAAATTACCATAACTTCCCTAATCTTTGATAAAATGTATGATATGATAGGTCAATCGATTCGTCTCGAACCAAGGAATGTTTTATGCTCTAGCATCAACTTCGAAGTATGTTGAAGAAAAAAGTTTTACTTCAAAAAACCGATTTTCAAAATATATAAATTACCACAAGTTTCCTACTCTTTGATAAAATGTATTAATATTATAGGTCAATCGCTTCGTCTCGGACCAAGGAATCTTTTATATGCTTGCATTAACTTTGAATTATGTTAATAAAAAAAGTTTTACTATAAAAAACCGATTTTTCGAATATTATGCCTTAACATAGATTCCTTACTCTTCAATAAAATATATTAATATTATAGGTCAATCGATTCGTCTTGTATCAACACAACTTTTCTATTCTCGCCTCAACTTTAAATTATGAGAATAAGAAAATGTTTACTATAAAAATCGATTTTCAAAATATATAAATGACCATAACTTCCCTACTCTTTGATAAAATATATTAATATCGTAGGTCAATCGATTCGTCTCGAACCAAGGAATCTTTAATATTCTTGCATGAACTTTGAATTATGTTGAAGAAAAACGTTTTACTATAAAAACCCGTATTTTCGGATATTATGCATTACCATAGCTTCCTTACTTTTCAATAAAATGTATTAATACTATAGGTCAATCGATTCGCCTTGAATTAGCACATCTTTTCTATTCTTGTATCAACTTTGAATTATGTTGATGAAAAAATTTTTACTATAAAAAACCGATTTTCAAAATATATAAATTACCATACCTTTCCTACTCTTTGATAAAATGTATTAATATTATAGGTCAATCGCTTCGTCTCGAACTAAGGAATCTTTTTTATACTTGCATCAACTTTGAAGCTAATGAAACAAGTTTTACTATAATAAGTCGATTTTTAAAATATTATTGAGTGCTAAAAAAAATGCAATAAATATTTTTAGAAATCCTTCAGTCAGTTTTAACATATTAGTGGTGAAAATAAGCCCTCCAAATTTTGTCAATTCATGTGCAACCGTTTTCAAGTTATCGTGTTCACAAAAAAATGTGTGTCATCCACACACACACGCAAACACATCCACACACACACACACACACACATCCGGACAATTGCTTAGAACATTGTATTAGACATTTTTAAATTGAGGAAGGTTTAATTGAATGAATTTAAAAATGTTGGAAAATGTTACCATTACAAAGCTTCCTCTATGAGGAAGCAATAATAATAAATCGCTTAAACAGCTATGTTTGTTTAACTAGATTGTTCATGAACTCAATCTAATTGAAAAGTGGACCACAAGTGGAAAATTCTAGAAAAAACTGTAACTCTGTAGCATTATCCTAAGAGTATATTATTACAAATAATAATAAATTGTTTAAATAATTATTCCTGTTGAATTGAATTGCGTATTTCTTAATTTTAGCTAAAAAAATTTAAATAAGTTGAATAATTCGTTTTAAAAACCGCGACCTTCTGAATCTATTATATAGGAAATAGTTACAAACAATAAAAAATTGTTTAAAAAATTCATTTAAACATTTAGTCATGTGTGAAAAGTAGTATTTTATGTATTAGAAACAACTTGCATTGAAAAAAACCTCAACAAAATCAAAACTATAGCTAGAAACTCGCTAAACCCAATTTTTCACTTATGAGGTACGACAATAATGACAATTATATTTTAAGCAATCCTTTCTTTTTTTGTGAATACATGTTTATGAAATAAAACAGATATTCAAAATGTTTCTATATGGATCCTATTAAATGTAAATTTGCCTTGACCTTATTCACAGAGAGCCTTTTTGTTTTAGATTATTATTTGTTTCTATCTAAAAATTCAAATAATAGCTGAAAATTTCAAAAAAAATCGCTACTATCTAGAATTATTGCAGGAGGAGATAGTTATAAGCAATAATAATTTTTTTGAACAATTATGCTCCCTAAATGAAATTTCAACCAAGAAGCTTAATTTTCTAAAAAAAAGACAAATTTTTAATAAAATATGCGAATTTTAAACGAAATAGTTGAATTTTGAAGCCGAAAAGACAGAAAAGTAGAATTTTCAACACAAAGATTACTTCAATAATGTAGTTGAATTTTTAACAAAATAATTAAACTTTCAAGAAAAATAGTTGAATGTTTAGCCTGCAAAGATATATTTTTAACCAAGAAGATTCAGTTTCCACCAAAAGTCGAATTTTCAACGAAATACATGAATTTTCTACCAAAAAGTTGAATTTCCAATTTGAAAAAATGAGTTTTCAACCTCGAAATTTAAGATAGCGAAAAATTTCAAAAATTTCCAGACATTTTCGATCATTCACTTTAATCCATCGGTAATTTATAATAATTTATCAGTAATTTACGGTATCTTATCACTTCTTGCTGGTCCAATCGCCACTAACAATTAGTCTTTTAAATTAAACGTCAACGCGCCAGTAAGTTTAACACTCCTGAAAACTGCCGTAAAAAGTCTTTCTAAGGCATTTGCGAAGATTGGCCATATAATTTGCCACTTTACGGAATAAAGAAGGGTGTCAAAAAGCGACTTTATCATGCCTATGCCGTAAAAAATAGATTGAATCGTCGCTATTCCCTAATGTCGTACAACACCCTTTACCCTTAACGATAACGGAATTAGGAAAAAGATTAAACTCGATGGGACAGCTGAAGTTTCCTTATGTGGATTCATATATAATACCTCCCAGATTTTCTCCCTCGTTATTTTCCCCCGTTTTGGCCCAATTTTGTGGCGATTGGATGTCCTGTTGGCTAATTGGGGAGGCTCATAGTTGCCAAAAGACTGACATTTATTAGGAAAGAGATTTAACGTAATGGAATGCGTTGAAGATAAACCCTTAATTCTTCAGCCTACTTAAACGAGTTCAAAATGTTTAATTTGTCTTTTATCTTTCTACGCGGCTCTTCCTTGTCTCTGAGAAGTAGAAGCTCACTCGTTTTCCGAGTGAGAAAACTATTTAACGACTAAGAAGAAAGAACTTGGAACTTAGTACCACTTACGTTACCGAGCAGATGGAGCGACATTTACCGGAGGAATGTTGAGCTGTGGGCTCAAGTTCAACTTTTAATTCGTATTTGAAATTGAATTGTTCAGTGCGAATGAAATGTTACTCTGACTTTTGATTTTGAATCAGAGTAAAAATAATTTATCTTGGCTTAGTCTTTAATGACCCCCCAATTAGGACCTGCAATAATTATATTCTTTGGATGGCAAATGTAAAAGTGTCATGCATTTTTTCCTATTCACAACAGTTCGCTAGATACTTACAGTTTTAATCATTTTATGGAAAATTTTATACGCCTATAAAATTCCAAACCTGATAATAAAATTATTTTAGTAGAATTTATTACAATGCCCAGTTCCAATACCTCAGGTACCCACCTTCTAATCCCAAGCGAGATATGCTTGGTAAGAGCAAGTGAGGGATGACGCGCTGGGCGCAATGATGGGGGCATACTTTACAGGTCCCTGGGACGAGTTGGGAATCGATTTTATAGTGGTCGAAGTATAATGGAAAATAAAATTTACAAACAAAAACTTTTGTTATTTTGATCCTTGCCAACGTTAAAGCCAAATCCCTAAACCCTAAAGGCCTGAACAATAAATTGGTAATATAATTTTCTATAAGAAAAATTCGCTATATTTATCAAGACTTAAAATAATTTTTTTTGGTTTTAAGACAATTTCAAATCGACTAAGCATGCACCCCCATTGAGAATTTCATCCATAAACGTAAGACTTTTATCTATGCCTTCCAAGTCTATCCCCTGTCCGCGAGCGAGAAATGGTCGTCTTGAAATCGAATTCAAGTCGATATGAGTACAACTCAATTCGAAATATTTTTGCTCGGGTTAATAGGGTATCCCTTACTTCTCAAATTTAAAATTTTGCAAATTCCAGCCAAATCGGTTAATAGTTACACTACTGACGGATAGTACCGGATCATCAAACGTATTACCTATTGAAAAATAGCCTGGAATTTAAACGGTGTTATTGACGTTCAGAATATCGACCAAAATATTTTTAAAGAACCGGTTAACCAGAAAGTTTATTAAATTCTACCTTAACTAAGCCCCCGTTAAAGTAATTTTGCCTTGTATTCAATTCTAACGTGAGAAAGACAAAAACAAAATTCCGATCTTTAAGGCATTGTGTACGACTTTATTTGTGTCTCTCACGTGATAATTAAATAGCCACAATATTCAACTAGGGTTTATTTAACGTAGAATTTAATAAGCTTTCCTGCGGCTTTAAAAAAATATTGTTCCTAATCTTATTTTTCTTAATCTTATATAATCTTATTTTTCTTCTAATTTTTAATAGGTGACTCGCTTAGTGGACCAATACGCTATCCGTCTGTAGTGTGAGTATTAACCGAGTTGGCTAAAATTTTGAGGACATCATTTTTTTTTTGGTTATTGGATTTGAGGGCCGATATATTGAATTGAAAAAAATCCGGAAATTTTTATAATTTCATGTATGTCGAACATGCCGGGTAGCATGCCGTTATGACATGCTACCCTTCAAATTTAAATAGCTAATTTCTATACCTTCAAAAACATTCAGATAAAAATTATGAATTTTTTTATTGATAACAATTTTGAAAAAGACGAACTATTTAGAAATAAAAAGAAGCCTCTTATATCAATCGATAACAATTGATGATTACTCAAACTTAATTAAGAAATGCATCATCTGGCATAATTTGTTCCGAAAAAGGTTCAAGAATTAGTTATTAACAGTGGATCACGTCAATATAGTGTTATTTAAGTTTTTTTTTCAAATTATTATTTGTGATCAATTGATAGCAAATATTCATTACTGAATAATTGGCTGTTGATTCCTCAAATAAAATCTTAATGTGTTATAACTAATAATAACAATTATTATTTGAAATCTTTGCCCTTAAAAGTCTAAAAATTAGCTCTTTCCATTTAATTACGGTCGAAGAACTCAGTTTGCATGTAAAAAAGTAGCTTTATAGTACATTTCGTAATTTTATTAATTATGTTAAATGAATCACCAACAAATTTAAAACATTTTTTAACGAAAAATCTGGACTTTTGATTCTGTAATTTCTCTTGAAAAATATTAATTTTAGGAAGAAAGTATACAGACAAGAAATATGTGTTTTACATGAGATCGGCAACTGTATGTACAAAATTTCTATCTCAGATCACCATTTTCCGCGATTTGACAATCATTTTGGTACTTTGAATTGAGATGCAAAAAGAACTTCTGAGACAAGTATCAAGTCAATATTCTTGGGTGACATTTTCGAAAGTGTATCCGTGTCTTGCCAATTTAAAAATTAAATTACCGTTCGATTTCCTAAGTTTTTGACCTTGCAGACTAGGTGAACAGTTTGGCCCACCAATCCGGTGAAATTCGAGGGCATAGTTGTATCGAAGTGTGGACCGGTGCCAGGAGTAGGCCATTCTTCTAAAAAATCTGTTCGGAAGTTTCTCAGAGAAGTTACTGGATCGCCTGAAATCAAAAATGAAATATTTGAAAAATTAAAATTATTCAGAAAAAGGAACAAAACTTGTGTTAGTAGAAATATTTAAAAGTTCGTGTATCAATAATTTCTCCCAATCTTTTCTGATTATTTTCAACTATTGCCTAGCGGACCGCGTGAAGGGAACGGTTACGCAATTGCGTGACGTGCGGTTCACTGGGCCCGCTAGTGCAAATTTTCGTCCTTTTTCACATTCATTCACAATTTCACATATAACTGAATACTCTTCTCATATTTGTATTCATTTATGTTTATTTATTATTATTTACTTGTGTGAAAAAAGCTTAAGAATTAAAATTTGTGAGCAGAAACCAGACTCCCAGTGGGCGGCAAGTTCGCACTCGTCAAAATAGCCTTCTTTACGCCCTTGATACACAATATACTATTCTTTGCACAAAAATAAGAAAGAGGAAAGAAAAATTAGGTGTTTCATGAAAAAACAAAAAAAAACATAGGTGTTTCATATCGACCGACACGTTTTCAACGCTTGCTCCTATTTATGGAAAGATGAACGTTTGCAATAAAATGTGTTTTTGATTGTATTAATATAGCTTATATTATTTCATTATTATATAATACTTAAACTTTAAGTAAAACAAATTAATTTTAAAAAAGCGGATTTTCAACAAAATAGTTTAATTTTCAATAAAAGTGAGAAATTTTCAAATAAAATGATGAATCTTCAACTGGAATAATTGAATTTCAAAACCAAACAGATACATTTTCAACTAAAATGATGAATCTTTAACTGGAATTGCTGCATTTTTAACCAAAAAGATTAATATTCAACCATGAAGAATAATTTTCTAGAAACAAATACGAGTTTTGAAAATAATATATGAATTTGCAACCAAGTTGTTGAATTTGCAACTGAAAATGATAAATTTTTAACGAATAGTTCAATTTTACAAAACAATAGAGAATTTTCAAAAAAAAATATAATATTTAAATGGAAAGTTCACCAAATTAATTTTCACAAAAAAACGGATTTTAAATTAAACAGTTCAATTTTCAACCAATATGATTAATTTTCAACTAAAATGATGACTCTTTCACTGGAATAGTTGAATTTTATACCAAAAAGGTACAAAAAATTTCCACCAAATAGTTCAATTTTTAAATAAAAAAGATCAATTATCAACCAAATAGTTCAATTTTCGTCCAGAAAAGATACATTTTCAAACAAAAATAGAATAGTTGAATTTTCTGTTTGAAAAAACTAATTTATAACAAACAAACAAAACGAATTTTCAACAAAATAGTTCAATTTTCAACTGGAATCATTAAATTTGCAGTTAGAAAAATTGATTTTCAACAAGGAAGTTGAATTTTCAGTCAGAGATGAATTTTCAATTAAAATGATGAATTTTCAACGAAAGAAATTAATTTTTAACAGAAGAGTTACACTTTTAACGAAGGAGTTAAATTTTCAACTAAAAAAGATGAATTCTCAACGAACAATGTAATATATTCGAAATTTCAACCAAAAAAGACAAATTTTCAAGAATAGTTCAGTTTTCAATCAAAAAATACTTTTCAGTCAACAGAGAAAACAAATTAAAAACAAACTGTTGAATTTTCAAGGAACAATTAATAAATAATTATTAATAATATATAATAATTAAAAGTTAATAATTAATTAATAATAATTAATTTTCTTCTTTTTCATTCACCTAAATGAAAATTCATTCCCTATAACAAACATTTTTCAGCAAAAATAAAATATAATTCACTTCGTTCACGAAAACTACCCTGTATAGGTTACGTTTGTCAATTTTAACGAAAACTTGTATTCAATTCATTTATCTCTACGAACGATTGAAATAAAATTTCATTGTACTATTTAGTTCGATTTAATATAGAAAATGATATAAAAGAAGCCATATTAATAAAAAAAAAAAAATTTCTTTGCGCTTCCATAATAGGGACATGCTTTATAGAACACCGGTACAAGAGTCTAAAAGTTGTTTCATAATAGGTACATAAAGGTCGTTTCGCTTTTTCATAAATATAATAACTTTGCTTAAACTAAATTAAACTTTTAATAGGCGTTTCGCATTCAGAAAAGATCAGCGCATCCATTGAGATAAAAATTTTGAAAATATATTCTACTATCGTTCAAAAATTAATGAAAATCTCAAAACCCCCTCAAAATTTGTCTCATGATAGGTAGCTTTACCTTTATCTAAAATTAAGATTATTTTCACTTTTTACAATATTAATTATTTCTAAAATATCTCTATTCTGGTAATTGCCTTCTATGCCTAGAATTTTTACATTTTTAGAACTAAAGCCAAATTTTTGATCGAAGTTAGTAGAGTGTTGGCAATATTTAATGTAAATTCTATAAATTAGATTAGTTTTTTCAAATTTTGGTATTTGATTTTTATTAGGTGCTAAAAGGATATCAGAAAGTTTATTTATAATTAAAAACACAAGAGAGATGTACCTTTTTTTACATATTCTTATCATTGGCAGTTGAAGGTCTTTCTCATATGATAGAATTACAACTTTAGAATAATCAATAGGTATTTTGTTGTTCGGTGTATTAATTTGTAAATTTCTTGAATTTCCTAAATTTTGAAGTCCATTTCATATTATTCATAATAAAGTTATGAGAATAATTATTATTGATCAAGATTTCGTAAATGATACTAATGTTCCGTTCATGGAAACGAGTTTCTGAAAGTTTTGTTGCTCTATCAACAAGAGAGAAAATCATTCTTCTTTTATGGTTAACATGATGATTGGAAAGATAGTTTAAAGTTCTTCCGGAATATATTGTTGTTTGATACCAATCTGTTTCAATGTATCCTTTCTCAAAAACCATTTGTAAATCTAAAAAGTTAATTTTTCTATTGATGGATTTTTCGAATGTAAGTTTTAAAGTTCCTCCTTTATTATTAAATTCTTCTTAAATTTTTCGAACATGAGTTTTCGGTAAGCATTAAACAAACATTTTATGTCTAGAATTTTTTGGGATCCAAATAAGAAAATTCTTGAAAGAAAATTTAAAGAAACGAAACTTTTTATTAAAAATAATCCAAATCTCCTCATATTTCGTGCTGATACAGGTAATACCACAATTATTATACAAAAATTCGATTCTTTAAAAAAAATGTTAAATATCCTGAATGACCAAGAAACCTATAAAGGTATAAAAAAACTCACTAAACAAATCCAGCATAAACTAAACACCATGGTTAAAGAATGGTGGGATAGTTCTTTAATAGATAAAAGAGCATACAATTTTTTTAGGTGCACTAATGTTTTACCACCTTTTTTCTACGGATTAATAAAACTACATAAAGATAATTTACCTGCCAGACCTGTCACTTCTTTTATAGGTTCATCCCTTTACAATTTATCGCAGTACTTAAAAACAATTCTTAATAGAGTTTGTAGTAACTCACAATACATCATAAAAGATAGTTGAACACTTATTAATTGAATTAAACATCTAAATATCCCAGAAGAATCTACAATTGTATCACTTGATATAGTATCTATGTTTTCCAATATTGATCCCGATATACTATATGCATTAGTAGAAAAGAATTGGGACCAAAGTAAAAATTATACAAAATTAAATTTCAAACAATTCGTTGAAGCTATCAGATTTTGAATCTGTAAAGCCTATTCTAAATTTAACTATTTATAAGCAAAAATTTGAAACACTCATGAAATCACCTATATCTTCAATGTTGGCAGAATTGGTCATGCAGGATATGGAAGGAGAAATGATTAAAAATCCAATCTTTAGAGTTTTTTCTATTATCGTTACGTAGACGATACGCTAATATGCTTAACGAGAACTTAAGTTCAAGAAATTTGAAAGAATTGAATAATAATGGTGGAAATTTAAAATTTACATTCAAAAAATCCATAAATAAAAAAATTAATTTTTTAGATTTACAAATTATTTTTGAGAAACAGATTGGTATCAAAAAAGAATATATTCCGGAAGAACTTTAAACTATCTTTCCAATCATCATGTTAACCATAAAAGATGAATTATTTTCTCTTTTGTTGATAGAGCAACAACACTTTCAGAAACTCGTTTTCATATAAAGACTTATAATATAAAAATAATATAGTACTTATAGCATATATAAAAAGACTTCAAAATTTAGAAAATTCGACAAATTCGACAAATTCACAAATTAACACAGAACAACAAAAAACCTATGGATTATTCCAAAGTTGTAATTCTACCATTTGAGAAAGACCTTTACCTGCCAGTGATAAGAATGTGTGAAAAATTGAACATCTCTCTTGTCTTTTTAATTATAAATAAACTTTCTGATATCCTTTCACCACCTATTGAAGATCAAATACCAACATTTGCAAAATTTATCATTATTCATAGAATTTTCTGTAAAGATTGTCACATGATTTACATTGGACAAGCAAAACGTCCTCTTAAGGGTGTTGGTTTAATCCGACTTTGAATTTTTTTCTTGATTGTTACGGCACTGACTTTATATATATTTTTCCCCAAGTACTTGAGAACGAACGAAAGAAAACTTGTCAAATATCAGGGGTTTTGCGAGATCCTCGGATCAATAAAATTTAGAGGAATGAAGCCTTTTGCTGAGGCAATTATTATTTTAACGGAAATTATAAATTTTTCAACAGGGAGAAATCTGCGGATAGCAGGTAACAGCATTTGAACGGCGAGAACAGTTCGCAAATTTATTTTTTTACTCACAATTCTGACATCACAGAAGCATTTTCAGAGGTCATCCAATATCCGAAGACCCAAAACTTGATGATGGTGAACCTCAATTTTGCGAAATACGTTGCGAAATGGAGAAAAAAGCAGAATAAAATTGAGATGTCCTGTGTATTGGAAGAACATAAGACTGTAGTAGTAAGCAGCAAAGCAAACGCGGCATATAGACCAGCTGTCAAATTCGCGCTGCGATGCTCTGAAGTCCGAACAAGAACAAGAATTCAATAATTCAATAATTATCTGTTTTATTCCTTTTATTAATTTTATTGACTTTATTCATGTTCTTCATTTTATTTTTATAATTTTGGAAATCCCGAAATTTATGCATGGATCAAAGAAATGATTGATAAAAAAAATCAATAGATTGATAAAAATATTATGGTGTCAAAAATAATAATTTTTGTATTCCTAAAATATATTTTTGAAACTCTTTATTATTGTTGTTATAATATTTATGCATATTCACAGTAATCTATTGAAAAAAAAGGATAAGAAACAAAAAAATTTGAAAAAAGTACGAGGAGACGAACGCATGACGGCAGAGTCTGTAGCCTAGAACCTAGCCAATTACCCTGACGTTGCTTACTCGATCGGCCCATAATTCAAACCCATAGTGATTCTACGCACATTTCTTGTTCTTGTTCGGACTTCAGAGCATCGCAGCGCGAATTTGAAAGCTGGTTTATATGCCGCGTTTGCTTTGCTGCTTACTACTACAGTCTTATGGTCTTCACATACACAGGACATCTCAATTTTATTCTGCTTTTTTCTCCATTTCGCGACGTATTTCGCAAAATTGAGGTTCACCATCATCAAGTTTTGGGTCTTCGGATATCGGATGACATCTGCAAATGCTTCTGTGATGTCAGAATTGTGAGTAAAAAAATAAATTTGAGAACTGTTCTCGCCGTTCAAAACTGTTATCTGCTATCCGCAGATTTCTCCCTGTCGAAAAATTTATAATTTCCGTAAAAATAATAATTGCCTCAGCAAAAGGCTTCATTCCTCTAAATTTTATTGATCCGAGGATCTCGCAAAACCCCGGATATTTGACAAGTTTTCTTTCTTTCATTCTCAAATACTTGGGAAAAAATATATATGAAGTCAGTGCTACTACTACTACATCACGATTCTCTACTTATAATTTTGACAGATTCGAAGATTTCTAACCTCCCACAGATAATCCTCATCTCTGAAATATTCAAAAACGGCTTTTTAATATTTTAAACATCATTTGCGGTGAGCCTTTACTGATAAATTTTCCTTTTATAGAAACTTTTATTAGAGAAAATAGTATCAATTTTATTGCTATTTACTTCCACATACTTGTTACATTCCTGTTGAGGCTATGATTTCATAACGAAATGCATCGACGTTTTCTAACAAAATAAGGACTACTTTATTTCACAACCTTCTAAATTGCAGGACCAAAGGCCAAAACCAAAAAGCATCTTTAAATAATCTATATTCAACTGCATTCCAATTTATTTGTAGAATATTTGTTTAGTTATCTGGATCTGCGGAAGTTATCCTCATACCTTTTTAGAAGTCCTAGATTTCGTTAAAAAACGAGAAAGCCTGATGAATAAATAATTATTTTTGAGCAGGTAAGTTTATCCCTTCAGGACGTAACTGTATGTTCTATTGTTTTTTCATCGCCATTACGTGACGGTTTAGTCCCCATAATACTGTTAGAAAATAGAGGAAATTCGTCTCTTCTGTTATACGAGCACGGCAGCGAGTACATTGGTAGAAAGGCCGCAATCTGCTTCGTTTTTGCCACGCTGGAACAATAGGTCGTGAAACACCATTTGAACGACATTCGCATTAAACACTCCCGTACTGCTCTGCGGTCGGTAGTAACATGGTGCATTCATGCTATCGACAAGATAAACTGACCTGATAGACACTCCAAACCTCGATTTCAATTCATATCAAACAGATTCTCTGATATTATTTAAAAAAAATCTTCGTTAAGCCTAATTCATAGCCCTTTGGTCATTTTTCCTTGCCACTAAATATTTTGAAGGCAATACAACTTTAGAGTAAATTTTAAAAGAAAAAAATCTGTTTAAGCTTCTCATCAGGCGCTAAGCGCACCAAGAAAAATGGCTAGTCAACCTGAATATCTAGAGTGTCAGGCTGACTACATTTAGTCTCTAACTATGGAAGAGCCCCCTAGATGGTGTAGCGTACCATCCACGGAGTGTCAACATTTAATGGTTAGCTTCACTATTCCAGAGTGAGATGTTGACAATCCTGGAGTGTAAGCCTGATTATCCCATGAGTGTTAGCCAGATTATTTCGAAGTGTTGACGCAATCATACTATAAGGTCAACCTTAGTATCTGCTCTCCTGATCCTACCTACAAATATATTCTTGAGAGTAAGAGAGACGAGAGGTGGAAATTGAGATTAGTAAATAAAACCTTAAACACGTGAAAATTGATGTAAAACCCATCAATTTTGAAAGCATCTTTATTATTTTGGAAGATTCAGATGCCTCAGATATCATTGCTCACGCACAAACACTTTTACAACATTTTACTTTGAGCACAAAAGGCTAAGGGAACGGCAGGTTCCACTTTTTCAATTAAAAATCATTTATTACGAAATTACAAGTTATATCGGTTGTACAATTTTAATCCTGGTAATAAAATTATTGTAGTAGAATTATTTACAATATTCAGTGCCAATACCTCATGTATACCCTACTTCTAATCCCTGGCGAGATATGCTTGGTCAAAGCAAGTGAGACAGAAACTCAAAAAAAAAGGCAAAACTCAAATATCCCATTTTAAGTTTTTTTTTTTTTACAAATTTTTTGACTTAAAAGGTACAACTATACGTGCTACTACGTGCACAGATTCGTGAATAATTTTTTTGTCTCATACAATAAATCATCTTAATGGCTATGTGATGATTTCTGTGGATGTTGTTGTAATGTTCCATGTATACCCTAGGAATTAAGTTTGAAAAAATTTTCAATGGATGGGCTAAAATGAAAAAAGTATTTAATTAGGACAAAAAAAGTTCATAAAAGGGATATATTCAATTATGAACTCAACTTGATTTCAATGTCATGAAAAACTTTATAAAAAAGGTACACCGTTAGGATCTGTTATCTGTAGCTGAAATGTTCATTAATGAATAATTATTAAGTTTTCAACGAAAATTTATCACAAATTATAAATTATTCCTTTGAAAAAGTTAGAAACAGTTATTGATGCCTCTAAAAGTTTTTATACAAAACTTTAATCAGTTCTTTATGAATCAGTTTTTCAGATTCATATATGATTACTTAAACTTCAGGATGGTGATATTATTACTAACTCCTTACAGGGAAACTACACATTCATGCAGAATGTTTTATTTGTTTTGGCTCATTATATTCAAAACAAAATTTTAGTAATTAAAACCTTAGTTGACAGAGCTGTAAGTTTATCCTACTTACCCAATATTCCCTCCTCCTCTACTTCCCCTCCAAAGACTACAACCTTCGCTTCACCACCCTTCTTCAATTTCTTCCTCATTCATTTCCCCTTCTCCTCACTTCCACAGCTAACACTAAGCCTCTCTTACTTCCCTAAAAACATCTCACTTCACGCCCCCCCTTTATCTTCAATCACATCCCCCACCTTTCCTCATTTCCGCTTTACTTCTTCTCGTTCCCCTTCACTCACTACCCGTACTTCACCCCTCTATCATTTTCCTCCTTTCCCTCATTTTCTGACTTCACCAGCCTTTATTTCCCCTTACTTACCCAACTGCTTCTCCCTCAAATGCCTCATTACCCCTACTCCCCCTTCCGTTATATCCTCTTCCTTCCTATACCTTTCTTCCCATGATTTCCTCTCGATTTCACTTCCTTTATTTTCCCCTACATCTCATACACCCCCTTTCCCTTACTTCTCCTCTCCTTACTTCCCTAGAATTGTACTTCCCTACACCGCTACTCCCATCCCCTAATTCCCATACTTTCCCTCCTATCATTTCCCCTCCCTTTCCTTCACTTCCGCTTCTTAGAAAAAAGGACGGCGGACGGACATCTGACCGAATCTATAAGGGTTTCTGCCTGGGGCTACGAAATCCTAAAAATAAGTAAAAAAATATGAGCGAGAAAAAGAAGGTTTTGGTTTTCAAATTTAAATGGAGACAATTAAGAGCGCGTCCACTTTGTAAATTCAAATTCACGTGTATCTTTTTCAATCCGCTGTTCTCTATCTCATCCTAACCTTCATCGATTCACGTCAATCCTATACTATCTCTCTTTCAATCTTAATTTCGTCTATCTTTTTCAATCCCCTTTTTTCTATTTTATCCTATCCTTCATCTATCCATGTCAATATTTTTCTATCTCTCTGTCAATCTAAATTTCCGACTATCTTTTTCAATTACCTTATTTCTATCTTATCCTATCCTTCATCTATCCACGTCAATATTTTTTTATCTTTCTATTAATCAGAATTCCCGTCGATCTTTTTCAATTCCCTCTTCTCATACTCATCCTATCCTTTATCTATATACGTAAACCTAAAGGTTTTGCCGCTAGGTGGCTGCAGGCCTATAAGTAGAGGCCCGGCGAAAGAGATAGACAAAGATTTAAATTTATGTTGAAGAAATAGAATAAAGTAAAGAAGAAGATAAGAGTCTTCGTTAACGAAAGATAAAGAAAGAGATTGAAAAAGATAAAAAATTCGTAATATATAGATAGATTTAGGGAAAGAAGAAGAGAAGAGTCCTTGGTCACGAAAGGTAGAGCAATAGATTGAAAATTATTGAGAGAGAAGGTATTAGAAGGTATTAGATTTATGTAAAATTTGCCCCCCCCCCCTCGTTTTTTTCAAATGTCCACGTTTTGAGACCGTCCGAATCCGAAAAACAGGTTTTTCCGAAAGTGTCTGCCTGTGTGTTCGTGCGTTTGTTTGTCAGTATGTATGTAGATTTTTACTTTGTTAGCCCATTACTTTGATGCCCATTACCTTTTTCGATAAGAAACAAATTACCAGAGTTATAGCATTTACAAAATTCAAAAAAGCAAACGAAAATGAAAATTTTAAGCAAAACTTTTTGAACAACCTACAAAATTTTTATAAGAAATTCTTGAACTTGCTTGAAAAATCGAAAATTCAAATTTCGATCGCACAACAAATAATGAAACATCAAAAATTCAATTTTGCGGTCAAAATCTACACGATATAAAAAAATATTAACTGACAAAAATTACGCATTTTAAAAAGTTCTACAAATCTGTTACTAATCACTTTTTGATAGGATGCCTTAAAAATAAAAAATAAATAAAAATTGTTGAACAAACGACACAAGCTACGAAAAAATACAACGAGACAAATGTTGCTCATACACAAGAGAGCTACTAATTTGTCATGAATATTTTCTTGATAAGGCTCGTAGTTTTTGTTTTAATCGTGAAAACAAACATTAAAAATATAAAAATTAAATTTTTTAAAAAACGGCACGTGGCACGAAAATAAATTAATAAACAAAAGTCGTTCTTCCAAAAAAGATCTATTGATAATTTTTAGATAGAACGAGTAGATTTTCTTTTAATGGTCAAAAACGAAATTAAAAATTAAAAAATTAAACTTTAGGAAAAACGACAGAAGTAACGAAAAAAATGAAAAGACTAAAGTTTATAAACCAAAAAGGATCTACAAAATTGTTATAAACTCTTGTTATACAAATATATTAAACTAGCTGTGAATTCGATCTCGAGTGTTTCCCCTTTGTTTGTATTTATAATTATATGGTGCTCATTTCACGAGCACTTTGCTTCCCGTTAGCATTAGTTAGTTTTTTCAATAATAGACAAATCAAAGTCTCCATTTTGATGAATTTAAAAATAGATATTTACAAAAAATACAAAATTAAAAAATAATACAACAAATTTTTTGAATACAAAGACAAATCAGACAAATCAAATTTTGTATTCAAAATGATAATTTTTTGAGCTGGAAAAGAGAAGGGATAAGTTCTGTCGCAACCTATCCCTTTCCCAGCTTTATGATTTCTTTACAAAAATTGTCAGGATTATTCTGTTTGAAAATTTATGATCAGAAAGTCTTTTCTAATCATGCGTAAACTTTGAATTATGTCGATGAAAAAAGTTTTTCTGCTTGAAACAGATGATTCAAATATTATAAATAAGCATAACTTCCTGAATCTTCAATAAAGTGTATCAATATTATAGATCAATTGATTTAAATCGAATCAAGGAATCTTTTCCGTTCTTGCATAAATTTTGAATTATAGTAGTAAAGAGTTGTACTATGAAAAACCGTATTTCCAAATATTATACATTACCATAGCTCCCTTAATCTTCAATAAAATATATTGATATTATAGGTCAAACCATTCGTCTTGAATAAACACATCTTTTCTGTTTTTGTATCAACTTTGAATTATATCAATGAAAAAAGTTTTACTATAAAAAACTGATTTTCAAAATTATATAAATTACGATAACTTCCCTTCTCTTTATTAAAATGTATCAATATTATAGGTCAATCGATTCGTCTCGAATCAACAAATCTTTTCTGTTCTTGCATCAACTTTGAATTATGTTAATGAAAAAATATTTACTATAAAAAACCGTATTTTCAAATATTTTGCATTACCATAACTTCCCTACTTTTCAATAAAATGGATTAATATTATAGGTCAATCGATTCGTCTAGAACTAAGGAATCTTTTATATTCTTGCATCAACTTTGAATTATGCTAATGAAAAAAGTTTTACTATAAAAACCCGATTTTCAAAATATATAAATTATCATAACTTCCCTGCTTTTCAATAAAATGTATTAATATCCTAGGTCAATCGATTCGTTAAGAACTAAGGAATCTTTTATGTTTTTGCATCAACTTTGAATTATGCTGATGAAAAAAGTTTTACTATAAAAAATCGATTTTCAAAATATATAAATTACGATAACTTCCCTACTCTTTGATAAAATTCATTAATATTATAGGTCAATCGATTCGTCTCAAACCAAGAAATCTTTCATATTATAGCGTCAACTTAGAATTATGTTGAAGGAAAGAAGTTTTACTATGAAACCCCGCATTTCCAAATATTATGCATTACCATAGCTTCCTTACTGTACAATAAAATGTATCAATGCTACGGGTCAATCGATTCGTCTTGAATCAACACAACTTTTCTATTCTCGCAACAACTTTAAATTATGAGAACATTTTCACTGTAAAAATCGATTTAAAAAATATATAAATTACCATAACTTATTAATATTTAGGTCAATCGATTGGTGTCGAACTAAGGAATCTTTTATATTCTTGCATCAACTTTGAATTCTGTTGAAGAAAAAAGTTTTACTATAGAAAACCGTATTCTTAAATATTATGCATTGCCATAGCTTCCTTACTCTTCAATCAAATTTATTAATATCATAGGTCAATCGATTCTTCTCGAATCAACACATCTTTTATATTGTTTTGCATCAACTTTGAATTATGCTAGTGAAAAAAGTCTTACTATAAAAAACCGATTTTTTAAATATTATTGAGTGCTAAAAAAAATTCATTAAATATTTTTAGAAATTCTTCGGTCAGTTTCAAGATATTAGTCGGGAAAATAAGCCCACCAAATTTCATCAATTTATCTGCAACCGTTTTTAAGTTATCGTGTTCACAAAAAATTGTGACATCCACACACACATATCCGGACAATTGCTTAGAACATTGTATTAGACATTTTCGAATTGAGGAAGGTTTAATTAAATGAATTAAAAAGTTTGGGAAAATGTTACCATTACAAAGCTTCCTCTATGAGGAAGCAAAATAAAAAAATTACCTTTTTGAAAAAAGGTCACAAGCTATAATAACATTTTATTCAAAAAAAATTTTCGCCTAAATTGTATTTACAAATTTGCTTAGAATTACTTTATGCACGGATGCGTATTTTTAGTTTACATTTACAAAATAACATTGAAAATAAACAAATCAAATTTATGGGAAAACGAAACAAGTTGCAATAAAATATTCAATAACAAAATCTTTTTTTCTTATAGGATGCGCACTTTTTTTCAATCCTAAAAACGAGACAATAAAAATACGTATGTTTCAATACCCATGCATGATATTATGAATTGTAACAATATAAATTTATTGGAATGATACATTTTTCAGGGAAGCTGAGAATAAAATTCAATGCAAAATGAGAAATAAGCAATTCCAGACCGAGGTGCATAAATAAATTTAATATACATTTGACATAAAAGTGTTGAACATATTGTAGAAAAGTTCAGATTTTGGACGAAAGCGAGTGCGAAGCACAATATATGTGATGAGAACGTGTTCGTTGAAGCCGGAAGAGCTTTAACGAAAGAGAATTCACAATCACCAAATTACAGTCGTCGATGCTTTAACCTTTAATTTTGAAAGGTCTGTGCAAGAATATGGGGGAAATACATAGGCCGAGCACGCAGCGCGATTTAAATATATTAACGAGCGCGAAGCGCAAAAACCAATAGTCGCGCGCCCCATGCGCGCTCAAACTTGCGAGCGCAGCGAGCCGCGCGCGATGAGAATGTGCCCGCACAGCGGGAAGATTTAAAAAAAAATAAACTAGAAAAATTGTTTAACAAATCTAATTTCCAACTATTAAATTACTTTAGTTAACACCTTCCACCCTCGTTCTAAATGTACAAAATTATTTGAAGCTTTCAGTGAAATTATTTTCAAATCCAATTATTCTCGACATGAAATTCGATATATTTTACGCCCTGCGTATCATATTCGGAAGTGCAAGATCAAAATGGTTTTGGAACGTCAATGGCATCGGGTGAAACATCTCAATACTCCTGGCATATGAAATATCAATGCATTTCGGCTTATCATACCAGACTTCTATCGCATGTGACAGGGGGTATTTTAGAGTCCTCAGTAAAGTTATATTTATATACATATAAATTGAAACGTTTGCATATAAAAGTGAGAAAAATATTTTACCTCAGTCAGGTACGATAGACGACAGAAAATGAGATTGGAATCTTTTTATTCGAATTATTTTTTGGATTATAATGCAAAAGTTTTCTTTCATATTTCAGCAAAGGGAACGCCCACACATTACGTGACGCTATTTTCAGTTATTTTTGTCTTACTTTTTAAATTGGATTCTTCAGAATTTTTTTCATTTGAGAACATTGATATAATTAAAAGATTAACTTAGAAGGCAGATCATTTTAACAGATTAGGGTCGTTCATGAAGTCTTTTCCCTTTTTTTTAAGAATTCCTATTTTTTCCCTGCTTTTTGAAACTTTTCCTTTTTCTCGGTTTTCGCTTTAATTTGAGCTGAATTAATAGAACTCAATAAAAAAAATCTAAACAATTCTTGGTTGAAAGTTAATTGTTTTTTGTTGAAAAGTCTACAATTATATTTTTGGTTTGTAATTCATCTCGTTTGGTTAGGAATTCTACTATTTAGTTCACGGCTTAATTCTTTTGTTGAAAATGCAACTATTTTGTTAGAAAGCAAATTTTTTGGGTCAAAAATGCAACCAATTGGTTGAACTACTTTGTTAAAAATTAATTTTCTTCGTTGAAGATAGAAATATTTTGTTAAAAATTCCTTTTTATTTTTGGTTGAAAATTAAATTTTTAACTCACAATCTAACTATTCTATTTTTGGTTAATAATTTAATTATTTTAGTTTAAAATTCAACTATATAGTTGCTAATTCATCTTTTTTAGTTGACAATTCATTCACTTGCTTAAAACTTGATGTTTGTTGACAATTCATCTTTTTTGTAGAAAGATAATCTTCTGAGTTAAAAAAAAAATTCGTTGCAAATTTAACTCTTTACTTGAATGATTTTCTTTTTATGATTTAAAAAAATTATTAATCAGTTTAATTGAAAATTGATCTTCTTGGTAGATAATTTTACTATTCTGCTAAAATTAGTTTTTTCGATTGAGGATTAATTGCATCCACTGAAAATGTAATTATTCTATTTTTGATTGAAAACTGATCTTTCCTAGTTGAAAATTTATCGATTTTATTAAAAAATTGTCTTTTTGTGTATAAAATTACTTCTTGGTTGAAAATTCATCCTTTTTCATTAAAAATGCAAACGCTTGCTTAAAAATTAACCTGTTTTGATTTTTTGAGTTTTTTATTTCAAACTAAAATCTTTTTTTCTTTTGAAATATTAACTATTTTATGTCTCGTGTAGAATTCAATTTTTGATAAAAAAATTAAATCCTTATTATCAATTTGAAATACATCTTAAAAAATTCATTTTTTAGTGTCGAAGATTCAAGATTTCAGTTGTAAATTCAACTAATTGGTCGTAAATTAACATTTTTTTGCTAAAAATTCATATTTTTGGGTTTGAAAATTTAGCTGCTTTGTATAAAATTTATCTTTTTTTTCAAATTTTTTACTTTAGAATAAAATAAAACTTTCTGGTTAAAAATTAATCTATTTAAAAAAAAAAATGTTGAAAATTCTTTTGTTTTTGAATTAAAAATGTATTCTTTCATTTTTGGTTGAAAATATTTCCGTTTTTAATTGAAAATTCATTTTTTCTGATTGAAACTGAACTTTTTTGTTCAAAATTCTTCTTTTCCGGTTTAAAGGTCAATTATTTTCTGGAAGATTCGACTTTTCAGGTTGAAAACTCAACTTATTGGTTACAAATTCGTCTATTTGGATAGAAATAAAATCTTTTTTGGCATACAAATTTTTCTTGGTTGAAAATTCTTTTGTTTAAATTTCTTCTATTTAGTTGCAAAATTCATCTCTTTTGGTAGGAATTTAACCTTCTCTGGTGCAAAATGCAACCAAAAATGAAATAACTAATAAAATTTCTTATTAAAATATTTATTATATTTCAAATTTCTTGATCAGAACTCATTTTTTGTTGTTGAAAATTCAACTATATGATTGAAAGTTGAACTGATTTGTTAGAAATTCGTCTCTTTACTTGAAAATTTAATTATTTTGTTGAAAAATCATATTTCAAATGAAAATTTAACTGTACTATTTTTTGTTGAAAATTTATCCTTTTCAGTTGAATATTTAACTATTTGGTCGAAAATTTAAATATTTGGTAGAAAATTAATTTTTTGATCGATAATTAATTTTTTTAAACTGAAAGTTGAACAAATCTATTTTTGGTTGAAAATTGATCTTTTTAGTTCAAAATTATACTATTTTGTTGAAAAATGCATGTATTTTTTTGAAAATTCGTCCTTTTTGGTAGAAAATTAATCTGTCTGGTTGAAAATCATCTTTGTTGGTTGACAGTTCGACTACTTCTTTAAAAGATAAACTGCTTTGGCAAAAATTAATTTTTTTTTAGTTTAAGATTCATAATTTTAGTTGAAAATTTCTTTCTTTCTTGTAAATTTTAATTAGTTTGTTAAAAATTCCTCTGTTTGGTAGAACGTTTTTTTTTTAAACTGATTGTAACTGAAATTATTGCATTTTCGGACTCAAAATTATATTATTTAGTTCTAAGTGCATGTATTTTGTATAAAATCTGTCTTTTTTGTAGAAAATTATTCTTCTTGGTTGAAAATAATCTTTCTGGTCGAAAATTTAACGATTGGGCTAGAAATTTATCTTCTTGGTTAAAATTTTCAATATTTGGTTGAAAATTAATTTTTTTGGTTAAAAATTTATTTTTATTAACTTAAAGTTTTACTAATCCATTTTTGTTTAAATTATCTTTTTGAGTTGAAAATTATACTATTTTGTTGAAAATTCTTTCTTTTGGTGAAAAATGAATGTGGTTGGTTAAAAATCATCGTTCTTGGTTTAAAATCTATCCTTTTTTAGTTTAAAATTCAACTTTTTTTAAATTAATTTTTTTTTTTATTATATTTCTTATTATATTTATTAAGAAAAATATTTCTTTGAAAATTTATTATTTTAGTTGAAGATTCATCAGTTTAGTATAAAATTCACCCCTTTTCTTGAAAATTCATTTTTTCGGTTATAAAATAATTTGTTTGACTGAAAATTTCATTATTTCAGTTGAAAATTCATGATTGTAGTTGAAAATTCTTCTTCTTGTTTGAAAATTCGACTATTTGGTTGAAAATTCCTTTTTTTGTGAAAATTCCTTTTTTTGTGAAAATTAATTTTCTGTACTGAAAATGTAACTTTTCCCTTTTTGGTTGAAAATGGATCTTTTTCAGTTAAAAATTCAACTATTTTCTTGAAATTGCATGTATTTTGTTGAAAATTCTTCCTCTTTGGTAGAAAATTGATCTTCTTGCTGGTTGAAGATTTCGAACTATTTTGTTGAAAATTTTTGTTTTGTTTTAATTAAAATATCCATTGTCTTTGGTTGAAGCTCAAATTCGGCTATTTTGTTGAAAATTCAACTCAGTAGCTGAAAATTTAACTGTTTTATTGAAATGTCATATTCTTTGGTCGAAAATTCAACAGTGTGGTTAAAAATTCGTCCATTGATTACTCGTTGAAAAAATAGTCGAATAACCCCTAATAGAGAAATTTTTGACCTTTTGAAGAAAATATACCACGTGAGAAGTTTAAAGAAAATATTCAAAGAATGTTTTGAATTTGTTACCTTGACTTCAACTAGTGGCATGACCCAGAGGAGCAGTAGAAAAATTCTAAAATTTAGACTACATCATCTTAGAAGTCTTATCCTAAATCACATCAGAAAATTTTGAAAAGTATGATATCAATTTCAGCGAATGTTATACAAGAATCTCTTTCTCTCTAATCCTAGATTGTTATGCGTTGACGTTTCATCAAAGTAATTCAGAGTAAATTGTATAATAATTTCTTGCAATTTAATTATCAAACTCAGCGCAAATGTTAAACAAATTTAGTCCATTCGTTTCAGAGAGAGGAAGTTTTACTTCGTGAAAATTCCTTGAATGAGAAGAGGAGATTTAGTCTCGTAATTCTCGCTGGCTGACTGTCCTGACTTTTGGAAAGAAGAGTCACATGGGACGTCCGAAAATCCTCTGGCGGGTATAATAATTATTTCGGTTTTACCACTCTCGAGGGGAGAGTTCATGCCGCCCTAGCCGCCCGACCGTTTCGGTCTACCCTCATGGGAATCCTCTGACTCGACAGTGACGAAGACTGGGCGGTTTCACCAGTACCACAAAATCCTATTTCGCCACTGCTGTCCCGTCGAAAGCTAACTTCGTTTCAGTTCCCAACTCTTACACGAGATACGCTTCTGCGGTCGGGTGACCACCAAAAAGCCAGGATGAGACCAGATGAGAGCAGCCAGGACGAGGGGATGGAATCGAAAATGACCGAAAGACCAGAGAAAGGGCAAACAATGGGGTGATGGTGATAATACTTCATGGCTTGAAATAAGCTTAACGGATAATGGAAGGTCAAATAGTTTTTGGAAATGTAATCTGAGTTAGAGGTCCTGGGAGATTTGGGTACGAAGTACGGGTACATCCCTGCTAGAGGTAGAAAGATTTAAAAGGGTAGAAATTGATGGATAGGAAAAGATAGAACTATTCTTTCTCTCTCAGTGGGTCCCTTTGCATTCCTGAAACGCTAACTTTTTTGGTCCCAAATCTCAATGATTTTCTATCTCTTTCTCTAACTTTCGTGACCGAGGATTCTCGTCTTTTTCTATCCTTAGTATATCTATTAAGAATTTCAATATTTTTCAATCTCTTTCTCTATCTTTCGTAACCGTGGACCCTTATCTTTTTCTTTACTTCATTCTATCTCTTTAATATATATTTGAATCTTTCTCTATCTTCTTCCATCTTCTCTGATTGAGTAGTTAGGGAAATTAATTGAAAAATTACTCTGACTTTTACAACGTACCAGAAAGACAACGTGACGTCCATGCTTATATGTACCTACACACTTAAAATTTATTTTCACACCTTAGTCGAAAACTGTGTCGAAGTAGGAAAAACGGTTTGCTACGGTTGGATGAGATAGAGAAGAGAGGATTTAAAAAGAGGAGATTCAAAAACAGAGACGGGAAATTAGATTAAAAGAGAGATAGACAAAATTTACGTGGCCAGATAAAGGATAGGATGAAATAGAGAAGAGGGTATTGAAAAAGATAGACTTGAATTCAGATTGACAAAGAGACAGAAAAGGATAGACTTTGACAGATGTAAGATACGATGAGATAGAGAAGAGGGTATTGAAAAAGACCAGCGTGAATTTAGATTGACAAAGAGATAGAAAAAGATTGACGTGGATAGAAAAAGGATATGATGAAATAGCGGAGAGGGTACTGAAAAAGATAAACGTCAATTTATATTGACGAAGAGATGAAAAATATAGACTTCGATGGATGTAGGATAGAATGAGATAGAGAAGAGGAGAGTCAAAAAGATAGATAGAAAGGAGAGACAGAAACATATTGACGTGGGTAAATAAAGGATAGGATGGGATAGAGAAGAAGGAAGTAAAAAAGATAGGCGTGAATTCAGATTGATAAAGAGATAGAGATAGAGAGATAGGCGAGAATTTAGATTAATAGAGATAGAAAAAGATTGACGTGAATAGATCATGGAAAATATGAGATAGAAGAAAGGGTACTGAAAAAGTAAGACGCGAATTTACATTGAAAAATACATAGAACAAGATAAATGTTAGTAGATGTATTTTACAATGAGATAAGGAACAGAATATTGAAAACGATATACGTGAATTTAGATTGACAAAGAGATAAAAGAATATAGACGTCGATGGATGTAAGGTAAGATAAAATAGCAAAGAGAGTATTGAAAAGGATAGAAATGAATTCAGATTGTCAAACAGATAGAAAAAGATTGACGTGGATATACAAAGGATAGGATGAAATAGTGGAGGGGGTATTGAAAAAGATAAACGTAAATTTAGAATGACAAAGAGATAGAAAAAGATAGACGTTGATGGCTGTAGGATGCGACGAGATGGAGAAGAGGAGATTCAAAAAGATAGACGGGAAATAAGATTAAAAGAGAGATAGGAAAATATTAACGTGGGTAGATAAAGGATAGGATGAGATAGAGAAGAGGGTATTGAAAAAGGTAAAATTGTATTTACATTGACAAAGAGATAGAAAAAATAGACGTTGATAGATGTACGCTACGATGAGATAGAGAAGAGGAGATTAAAATAGATAGACGGGAATTGAGATTAACAAAGAGATAGATAAATATTGACGCGGACAAGCAAAGGATAGCCTGAAATAACGAAATGGGTATTGAAAAAGGCAGACATGAATTTCGATTAACAAACAGATAGAAGAAGATTGACGTGAATAGACATACGATAGGATGAAAGAGCGGAGAGGGTATTGAAAAAGATAACCATGAATTTAGATTGAAAAAGAAAGAGAAAAAGATAGACACTGATGGATGTAGGATATGATGAGATAGAGAAGAGTATATTCAAAAAGATAAATGGAAAAGGAGAGATAGAAAAATATTGACGTGGATCGATAAGGGATAGGATAAAATAGCGGAGAGGTTATTGGAGAAGATCAAAGTGAATATAAATTGACAAAAAGATAGAAAAAGATAGACGTTGATAGATTTGGGATGCGATGAGATAGAGCAGAGGAGATTCAGGAAGATAGACGGAAAATTTGATTAAAGGAGAGATAGAGAAAGATAGGCGTTGATGTATGTAAGATACGATGAGGTAGATAAGAGAAGATTCAAATAGATAGACGGGAATTTAGAATAACAAAGAGATAGAAGAAGATAGACGTGGATAGTTGAAGGCTAGGATGGAATAGCGAAGAGGGTGTTAAAGAAGTTAGAATTGAATTAAGCTTGACAAGGACATAGAAAGATATTGACTTGGTTAGATAAGGGATAGGATGAGAAAGGAAAGAGGAGATTAAAAAAGGTAGAAAAAAATTCAGATTAACCGAGAGATAGAAAAATATTGACGTGGATAGATGAGGGATAGGATTGGATAGAGAAGAGGGTATTGAAAAAGATAGACTTGAATACAGATTGACAAAGAGATAGAAAAATATAGACTTTTACAGATGTAATATACGGTGAGATAGATAAGAGGTTAAAATAGATAGACAGAAATTTTTATTACAAAGAGATAGAAAAAGATTGACGTGGATAAAAAAATGATAAGATGAAATAGCAAAGAGGGTTTTCAAAAAGATAGACGTGAATTTAGAAATGAGATAGAAAAAGATTGACGTGAATATAGAAACGATAGGATGCAATAGCGGAGAGGCTATTGAATAAGATAAAATTGAATTTAGATTGACAAAAAGATAGAAAAAAATAGACGTTGATGGCTGTAGGATACTATGAGATAGACAAGAGGAGATTGAAAATGATAGACGGGGAATTAGATTAAAAGAGAGATAGAAAAAGATTGTAGTGGATAGAAAAAGGATAGGATGAAATAGCGGTGAGGGTACTGAAAAAGATAAACATCAATTTGTATTGTCGAAGAGATGGAAAAATATAGACATTGATGGATGGAGGATAGAATGAGATACAGCAGAGGAGATTCAAAAAGATAGATAGAAAAGGAGATACAGAAACATATTGACGTGGGTAAATAAAGAATAGGATGAGATAGAGAAGGGGGAATGAAAAAGATAGACGTGAATTTAGATTGATAAAGAGATATGGAAAGATTGACTTTGATAAATGTAAGATACGATGAGATAGAGAAGAGGAGGTTAAAATAGATAGGCGGGAATTTATATTAACAAAAAAATCGAAAAAAATTGACGTGGATAAACAAAGGATAGGATGGTATAGAGAAGAGGGTACGGAAAAAGATACTTCAGATTAAGATAATATTAGATTGAAAAATAGATAAAAGAAGACAGACCTTGGTAGATGCATGATGCAATGAGATAAGGAAGATGATATTGAAAAAGATGAACGTGATTTCAGATTCACAAAGGGATAGAAAAAGATTGACGTGAATAGACAAAGGATACGATGAGATAGAGAAGAGAGTATTCAAAAGGATAACCGTGAATTTATATTGACAGAGAGATAGGAAAAGGTAGACGTTGATAGATGTAGGATGCGATGAGATAGAGAAGACGAGATTGAAAAAATATATGGGAATTTAGATTGTTTGAGAGACATAAAAATATTGACGTGGATAGATGAAGGATAGGATAAAATAGAGAAAAGGGCATTGAAAAAGATAGATGAGAAAGAAATGATAGAAAAATATTAACGTGGATGGATAAAGGATAGCCTAATTAGCGGAGAGGGTATTGAAAAAGATCGAAGTGAATATAGATCAACAAAGAGACAGAAAAAGATAGACGTTAATAGGTGTGGGATACGATGAGATAGAGAAGAGGAGATTCAAGAAGATAGATGGGAAATTAGATTGGAGGAGATATTAAAAAAGATAGGCGTTGATATATTCAAGATACGATGAGGTAGAGAAGAGGAGTTCAAAATAAATAGACGTGAATTTAGATTAAGAAAGATATCGAAAAATATTGACGTGGATAAGCAATGGATTGGATAGTATAGACAAGACAGTACTGAAAAAGATACTTCAGATTAAGATAATATCTGATTGAAAAATAGATAAAAGAAGATAGACCTTGGTAGATCATGCATCTACCAAGGATTCAGATTCAAAAAGGGTTAGAAAAAGATTGACGTGAATAGACAAAGGATAGGATGAGATAGAGAAGAGAGTAGGAAAACAAAGAGATAGGAAAAGGTAGACTTTGATAGTTGTAGGATGCGATGAGATAGAGAGGAGGAGATTAGGAAAAAATATATGCGAATTTAGATTGAGTGAGAGATATAAAAATATTGACGTAGATAGATGAAGGATAGGATAAGATAGAAAAGAGGGGATTGAAAAAGATGGATGGAAAAGAAGAGATAGAAAAATATTGACGTGGATGGATAAAGGATAGGATAAAATCACGGAGAGGCTATCGAAAAAGATCAAAGTGAATATAGATTGACAAAGAGATAGAGAGAGATAGACGTTGATAGATGTGGGATACGATGAGATAGAGAAGAGGAGATTAAAGAAGATAGACAGGAAATTAAATTAAAGGAGTGATACAAAAAGATAGGCGTTGATATATTTAAGATACGATGAGGTAGAGAAGAAGAGAATGAAATAAATGGACGGAAATTTAGAATATTAAAGAGATAGAAAAAGATTGACGTGGATAGTTGAAGGCTAGGATCGAATAGCGAAGAGGGTATTGAAGGAGGTAGAATTGAATTAAGCTTGACAAGGACATAACAAGATATTGACGTGGTTAGATAAGGGATAGGATGAGAAAGAAAAGAGGAGATTAAAGAAGGTAGACACAAATGTAGATTAACCGACAGATAGGAAAATATTGACGTGGATATACTAAGGATAGGAAGAAATAGTGGAAAGGGTATTGTAAGAGATAAAAGTTAATTAGGATTGACAATCAGACAGAAAAAGGTAGACGTTGATAGATGTAGGATACGACGAGGTAGAGAAGAGGAGGTTAAAATAGATAGACGGGGATTCAGGTAAACAAAGAGATAGAAAAAGATTGACGTGGTTTGACGTGGCTAGGATGAAATAGCGAAGAGGATATTGAAGAAGATAGACGTAAATTAAGATTGACAAGGAGATAGAAAAATATTGACGTGGGCAGATAAAGAATACGATAAGATAGAGGAGAGGAGATTTAATGAAATAGACGCAAATGTAGCTTAACCGAGAGATAGAAAAATATTGACGTGGGTAGATACAGGATAGGATAAGATAGAGAAAAGGGTATTGAAAAAGAGAAACATTAATTCAGATTGACAAAGAGATATAAAAAGATAGACGTTGATAGATGTAGGATAGGATGAAATGAATAAGAGGGCATTGAAAAAGATAGACGTGAATTTATAGTGAAAAAAGATAAGTGAAGATGAACGTTGATAGATGTAAGTTACAATGACATAGGGAAGAGCATGTTGTAAAATACGTGATTCTAGATTGAAAGCGATTGAAAAAAATTGATTTGGATAGACAAAGAATACGATGGGATAGAGAAGAGAGTATTGAAAAAGATAGACATGAATTCAGATTGAAAAATAGGCAGAAAAAGATAAACGTTGATAGATGTATGATGCGATGAAATAAGGAAGAGGAAATTGAAAAAGATAGACGGGAATTTAGATTGACAAAGATATAGAATGGATATATTTTGTCTATGTCTTTCTATCATGAAGATTCAAAATTATCGATGCATTAAACAGCAACATTATCCACAGAAATATTTTTCAGTTGCATTTTCAACTAACTTGTTTAATTTTCAAGCTAAAAAGATGAATTTTGTAGAAGAAAGCTGAATTTTCAACCCAAAAAGTTGAAATTTCGACAAAAAAGTAATTTTTAACAACAAAAAAGCGAATGATCAACTTGTTGCTGTCGACGAAAAATACGAATTTTCGACAAAATATTTGAATCATCAATCAAATAGATGAACTTTCAAAAACAAGATTAATTGTATACCCAGCAGATGAATTTTTAACAAAATTGTTCAGTTTTCAAGCTAAAATGTCGAATAGTTTGAAATACAGTTGACTTTTCAACAGGAAATGGGAATTTTCCATAACAAAGTTACTGTTGAATCAAGGAAGACAAATTTTTAACGAAATAGTTCAATTTTTAACTAAAAAAGATACATTTCCAGCCAAAAAAGTAATCGTAGAATTTTTAGTTCAACGAACTAATGTTCAGCAAAGAAACAAATTTTTAACCAGTTCAATTCGACTGAAAAAAACAATTTCTAACAAAATAGTTTAAACTTCAAACAAAATGATCTATTTTCGAAAACAGTGTTTAATTTTCAACCCAAATTAATAAATTTCTAACAAAATACGTTAATTTTCTTACATATAGTTGAATTTTTGACTTGTAAAGCAAAAATTTTGAACCAGAAATGGAAGTTTCAGATAAAAAAATTAATTTTATAAAAAAAAAGTCAAGAACAATAGTTAAATATTTAAACAAAAAATATAATCTTTAACGAAATATTTTTATTTTCTACCACATTAGTCGAATTTTTAACCAAGAATATGAATTTTTAACAAAAAAATTCATTTTTAACCAACTTTTTTAATTATGTTCTATATTGTTGAGTTTTCGAGCCAAAAAGACGAATTTTGTACAAAAACTTTGAATTTTAAACCAGAAAAATAAAATTCTACAAAATAGTTCAACTTTAAGACAAGTTCAAACAAAATAGATAAATTCTCCACCAAGAATTTGCACTTCAACAATAAATATGAATTTTCAACGAAAAATATTAATTTTTACCAGAAAAAAATAAATTTTCAAGAGAATATATGAACTTTCAATCATGAAAGATAAATTTATAATTTTGAACCATGCAATTGAATTTTTAACAAAAAAAGATTAACTTTCAGCCCAGAATAGAATAGTTAAATTTTCAGTTAGAAAAATTAATTATTAAACAATAATGAAACGAATTTCCAACCAAATAGTTAAGTTTCCAGCCAAAGATACGAACTTTCAATAAGAAGAAAGAATTTGTAAAAAAAGTTCAACTTTCAGCCCTCCAGTTGTATTTTTGATTTGAAAAAAAATGAATTTTTAAGGAAATAGTTGAATTTTTAACAACATTAAGAGTAGCGTCACGTTGTTGCTTATGCTCTTTTGGAATTTCAAACGTTAGGATTTATGCCTTTTTATAATTTCAAACTTTGGCGTGAATATCTTTTTGGAATTCCAAACTTTGGCGCTTACGTCTTTTTGTGGTTCCATATTTCTGCTTTTTAAACCCTCTTCGAATTCAAAACTTTGACCCTTATGTTTTTTTGAAGTTTCAAATTTTGGCGCTTCTACCCTCCTGGGGTTTCAAATTTGGACGTTTAGGACCTTTTTGGAATTCTGAACATTGGGAATCACCTGAAGCTAGGTCAGGACTGCATGGGGGCTGCCAAAGTTGCATAAGGCCGTGTTTCACCAGAAATTGCTAAGTAAGCTGCGATGAGTGGGCAGTGCGTTGTTGTGGTGAAGGACCCGGTCGTACTTTGACTAAAATTACTGCATAAATCGTGTCCAAAGAAATTTGATTAAAAGCGTATGAATTAGGTGAAATCTCTTCAATTGTTGGAGAACGCTTCTTTAAAAGTGAAATCCCAATGAATAGAATAAATTGATAAAGAGAATAAATTGGATAAATTGGATGATTTCAAAGATGAGAATAATTGGATTATACGTGGACCATGTATAAAGTAGATAGGAGCGAATTCGTTTCGCGGAAGTATTTCTTCTTCCCTTCATTGGCTTTGAGCCAAACAACTGGCTATCGCCATGTGTAGACTGTAGAGGTAAATTGGATCGATCTGTAATAAATTTAGTTACTCGAGAAGTGAGGTGAGAAAAATGGTGACAATTGCTAAGGGTGGTCAACTATTTATACCGGTTCAATTGTCAAGGATTATAGGTCAATAAATTTCTATATTCGAAATTGCGATGGCTTGTAACATAAAATTCTATATTCATGTCTTTCAATTATTTTCTTTGATAATTTTAATTTTTTTCGAAAGCACTCCTTAAAGGCACCTTTCAGAATAGCTTCCTCTGCGTCTTGAAATCGTTTTCCTTTTAGAGGATACTTCAATTTGGGAAACAGCCAGAAATCACAGGGAGCCAGGTCAGGACAGTATGGGGACTGCTAGATTTCTGTCAGGCCGTGTTTCACGAGAAATTGCTGAATAAGCTGCGATCAATGAGCATGTGCGCCAGAAATCGCTGAATAAGCTGCGAGGAATGATCAGGTGCATCAGAAATTGCTGAATAAGCTGCGATAAATGAGCATGTGCATCAGAAATTGCTGAATAAGCTGCGATAAATGAGCAGGTTCACCAGAAATTGCTGAATAAGCTGCTATGAATGGGCAGGTGCATTGTCGTGGTGATGGACCCAGTCACCATTCTTCACAATATTGGCTTGACATTTACGAGACAATCATTTTTGGAATACCGAGTCTTTCTTCATCTCGCTCAATATTGAATGACGATTTGCATTATTTAATATTTACAATCGTTCCACATATTACGGGATTATCAACTAAAAATTAGCCTTGGCTTTGCCAGTATGGGGGCTGAAGAAGTTGTGTAAGGTCATGTTTCACCAGAAATTGCTGAATAAGCTGCGATGAATAAACAGGTGCGTTGTCGTGGTGAAGGTCCCGGTAACCACTTTTCCACAAATCAGACCGTTTATAAAGGACAATCTTCAATCATCTCGTCAACCAATCGTTAACCTTTCAGTATTTGTTATAATTCAACATTTCATTGAAATATTGGATTGAGCCAAAATAAATTTACTTACTCGCGATTTGAGGCGAGAAAAATGGTGAAAAGTGATAAGGGTGGTCACCTGTTTATACTGGTTCAATTGTCATGGATTATAGGACAATAAATTTCTATATTCGAAATTGCGATAGTGCACTGATTTAGTTGCTAGCACGCGCAATACGCTGGCGTCTGCATGAACATCCCTCGTTAATCACACGACTGTTACCCGTCGATAGTAATTGCCATCCGTTAATTACTCATATCCGCGCGTTCTCATTCAAAAGAATTGATGGTCATTTTGCATTTAAATTTCCTATTATGAAATTTTAATTACATTTTTTAGTAAATATAATCCTACAGGGTGTCTACTATAAATTTTTTTTCAGTTTCTAGGAATTCAAATAATATTGCAAGATATTCTTCAATACTTTAGCGCGATCGATTAATTAAATAATTGAATAGTACTAACAAAATAATAATTCATTTCTTGAATTTGTCTCTAAAGTCAGTGATTTTGAATAATAATAATTCATACAAATTTTCATTTTATGGGTACTACATTAAATTCAATTTAAACCGCTTCAAATTCCTAACTTTTCGAATAAAAATTTGGATTTCCAAAAAGATAGTTGAATTTTTTACCAAATAGTTGAATTTTGAACCAAAAATATTAATTTTCTACCAAAAAGACGATTTACAAAAAAAAATACATTAATTCTCAATCATTTCCTTAAATTTCAGGAAAGAATATAGAATATTTTAAAGCGAACATTTTTTATTTTGCATGATTATACAATTTTAGAAAAAATTCAAATATTTCAAAAGATTTCCAAACATACCAAAAGATTTCAAAAGTTGTTAAAAATGAATCTGGAAGATTTTACGGCTATTCGAGAAATATTTCGAGTCACTTCAGAAGATATTTAGTAATTTTAGAAGTTTTTAAAAGATTAAAAATATTTTATAAATTTTTTAGATACTTTTTCGACATATCTGAAATCTTCAAAAATATTTTTGAATTTTTTCGAGAAACCTAGGAAAATTATATTTATATAGTACTAAAGTATAATATACCAAGAAACTTAAAATAGAAGAAGTTATTTTAAATTTTTATTTCGTATTAAAAATTAATTTTCCTTTCAAAATATAATTAGCCTCAAATTTGTTTCTTCCTTGACATGAAAAATCTTCTTTTTTTTTTGTAAATTCAACCATCTTTTGTGCAAAATTTGTCTTTTTGGTTTGAAAATTAATCTTTTTTGGTAGAAACTTCATCTTTTTCAAGGTAAAATTGCAACTGTTTTTTTTTAAATTAAAATCTTTTTTCCGGTTAAGGATTCAAGCATTTTGTTAAAAATTCATCTTTTTATGAATTCAACTCTTTTTTATTAAAAATTAAAAATTGTTTAGATTGAAATAACAACTACCTTTTTCGTTAAGAGCTTATCCATTCATCATTTTAGTTGCTAAGTTGTCTTTCTCGTTATAAAATTAATCTTTTTGGTAGAAAATTGAACTATTAAGTTGTAAATAAACTTTTTCGTTCAAAATTCATATTTGCGGTTAAAAAATTTAATCCTTTTGTAGAAAATTCGTCACTTGTGGAAAATGTTCAATCCTTTTTGGTTCAAAGTACAACTAGTTGAAAATTATTCTTTTCTGGTTAAAGATTCAACTATTTTGTTAAAATTTTGCATTTTCTGCATGAATTCAGCGGTTTTTCATCTAAAATAAAAAACTCTTGTATTGGAATATGAAATTTTTTGTTGAGAATTCATCTTTTTTGTTTGAAGATTTAACTATGTGGGTGAAGATTAACTTTTTTGTTGAATTTTTGATTTGGTATATCTAACATTTTCGAAAATCTTTTTGAATTTTCTCAAGAATCTTGGGAATTTTTTTTGTTAATTATGTAGCTGAAATAAAATTTTCTAATCAAACTTTTTGTGTATTAAGTCAGTAATTCAAAAGCTAAAATGAAAATTTTCACTTTTTCTTAGATTAAAAATTGAATTTTATACCACCGTCAAAAGTTAAGGAACCGTGCCCCACGGGCGAAAAAAACTTCCCCCTCCAGTTTCTGAAAATCTATAATATTTTTTAATCAATCGTTAAAATTTGGGTTAGGCCCAATGTGGGATGCTGCCCTTCATTCTTAGATTATGATAGTGTTTTTCATCGCAAATTCGTATTTATGAACAAAAATAGTAAAGAAATATTACATATTAATTCTCATGTGAAGATATCAATTTTTATCAATTATCCAACAGCAACATTATTTAATTATCCGACATTATTAATTATAATTATAATTATCCAATTATCCAACATTTTTATAGCCAACAGCCATACCACGCTGAAAAAAACAGTTCTCGTCAGATCACTGAAGTTAAGCAGCGTTGGGCGCGGTAGTACTTGGATGGGTGACCATTCGAGAAAACTGAGTGCTGTTGGCACATCGTGGGTGTGGTGAGCCCACACTTGTAGTTATTTACTACAAGAAACTATCCACCTAGAAACACTACCCGAATCGGGTAGTGTCACGCCTACCCTGAAAGGGAAATGGCTTAATGGTATATTCTTGTAAAAAAATTATTCGAGTCCATTAATGTCATTCCTATTATGAGATAATTCGTATTATCCAGTAAGTTCTGGTATCCAGTGTGTACCAGTACCTCAATTTATAATTTTGGTCCTTTCGATTTTAGTTCTTATTAGTTTATCATATTTTGACAGAAGAAATTTCTCGCTAGTAAACTGACACTATTATTTCCCATTTAAAATTGTTTCTTGGAGGGCTAATAAGCCTCAGGAACTTTTTCAAATAAATAACAAATTACACTTCAAAATTAAAATCTGTTATTGTATTTGGTGCTCCGCTTTCCATTCAAGATCAAAGCACTCTCTTAATTACAGACGTCACAGGAAATTTATTAGCTATTTTTTTCTCTTCTAGAGCGTGATGAGGACAAAGCGAAAGGAAGAAAAAAAATTGCGAAAAAAAAATTAAAGCAGAAAGAACGAAGTCGAGGCAACGGCATTAAATCTTCTCCTAGTGAATGTCTTTTCCTTCTGGCCACCGACGACCTTTTCTTTACTCGAGGATTTCGAACTTGACGGTGAGAATCGATTTTCGATTCTTCGATTCCAAAGAGAATCTCGATTCGGAGCATTGAAGAATCGAAGATAATAATCTATTCTTCGATTTCGATTCCAGCGATTCCCCTCAGCCCCTGATCCCTTATGAAAGCAAAAGATTATTTGAAATTTGATTTTAATTATTGACAATTAATGAATATTAATGAATATTATTGAAATAAAATAGAATTAATGAAAAGATAATCGGTTCTCCAGAGAATCAGTTCTCGAGCATGAAGAATCGATTTCTCCACAAAATCGAAACCCATTCCGCGATCACTACTTAATAAAAATTAATAAAATGAGATAAAATTTATAAAAAGAGAATTGACGTCGACTCGAACGACAACAGTCGATCTCAAGCATAATAAATCAATTTCTCTACAAAATCGAAATCGATTCTGGGATCTCTAATAGGGAAATGAGATTCAACGTCGACTTCGGTGGTCAGAATTGATTTTGCTACCGATTCCGGTAAGTGGAATCAATATTAATTAATCGGTCCACGAGCATGACAATTCGATTCCTCCACAAAATCGAAACCGATTCCGGGATCTCTACTCAATGAAAATTAGTGAAACGAAATAAAATTAATGGAAAGAGAATCGTCGCCGACTCTAATGGCAAAAGTCGATTCTCGATAATGACGAATCAATTCCTCTACAAAATTAAAACCGATTCCGAGATCCCTGATAGGGTTTCCGAATCAACGGAGAGAAGAGATTCTCGATTCTTGGAATCCAAAAGAAAACGTCGATTCTGATTTCGAAAATTCATTCCCTGGCCCACCATTATTTGAAATTTAATTTTAATCACTAAACATTAATGAATATTAATGAAAATTATTAAAATAAAATAGATTTAATGAAAATAGAATCGGTTCTCGAGCCTGACGAATCGATTTCTCCACAAAATCGAAATCCACTCCGGGATCTCTACTTAATGAAAATTAATAAAATGAAATAAAATTAATACACAGAGAATCGACATTGACTCCAACGGCAACAGTCGATTCTCGAGCATAACAAATCAATTTCTCTACAAAATCGAAATCGATTCCGGGATCCCTCATAGGGAAATCAGATTCCACGTGGGCTTCAGTGGCTAAAATTGATTTTGCTGCCGATTCCGCTAAGTGGAATCAATATTAATTAATCGGTCCACGAGCGTGACAAATCGATTCCTCCACAAAATCGAAACCGATTCCGGGATACCTACTCAATCAAAATTAGTGAAATGAAATAAAATTATTGTAAAGAGAATCGTCGTCTACTCTAATGGCGACAGTGGATTCTCGAGTATGACGAATCAATTTCTCTACAGAATTAAAATCGATTCCGAGATCACTGTTAGGGTTTCCCAATCAACGGTAAGAAGAGATTCTCGATTCTTGGATTCCAAAAGAAAACGTCGATTCCGATTTCGAAGATTCCTTCCCGCGCCAATCATTATTTGAAATTCAATTTTCATCTCTAAAAATTAATGAATATTAATGAATATAATAGAAATAAAATAGAATTAATGAAAAGAGAATCGGTTTTCGAGAGAATCAGTTTTCGAGTCATGACGAATCTACTTTTCCACAAAATCGAAATCGATTCCGGGATCTCTACTTAACTAAAATTAATTAAATTAAATTAAATTAATAAAAAGAGAATCGACGTTGACTCCAACGGCAACAGTCGATTCTCGAGCATGACAAATTAATTTATCTAGAAAATCCAAATCGATTTCGAGATCCCTCATAGGGCAGTCAGATTCCACGTGGACTTCGGTGGCCAGAATTTATTTTGCTACCGATTGCGTTAAGTGGAATCAATTTCAATTCATCGGTCTACGAGCATGATGAATCGATTCCTCCAAAAAATCAAAATCGATTCCGGGATCCCTACTCAATGAAAATTAATTAAATGAAATAAAATTAATGGACGAATCAAAACCAATTACGGCATCCCTGCTAGGGTTTCCGAATTAACGGTAAGAAGCGATTTTTTATTCTTGGATTCCAACTGAGAACGTCGATTCCGATTTCAAAGATTCCTTCCCTCGCCCACCATTATTTGAAATTTATTTTGAGTGACGAAAAATTAATGAATATTAATGAAAATAATTGAAATGAAATAGAATCAATGAAAAGAAAGTCGACGTCGACTTCGGTGGCCAAAATTGATTTAGCTACCGATTCCGGTAAGTGGGATCAATTTCAATTAATCTGACGCCGATCATGACTCCATTTCAGTCATTTCAAATTAATGAATATAAATGCGTATTGATTTCAATTAATGAAATTAAATTCACAAACAGAGAATTGAGGTTAGCTCCGACGGAAAGAATCGATTCTGCAACCGATTTCGTCAACTGGAATGGATTCTAAATAAGTACCTCGAGCATGACGAATCGATTCCTCAACACAGTAGAAATCGATCCCGGGATCCCTACTTAATGAAAATTAAGGAAATAAAATCAAATCAGTGAAAAGAGAATCAACATCGACGCCAATGGCAACATTCGATTCGCGAGAATGACGAATCTATTCACGAGCATGACGAATCGATTCACGATTCGGATTCCAACATTTCCTTCACGCCCTAGATGTAATCGGTCTCGAACATGACGAATTGATTCCTCGAGAAAATCGAAACCGATTCTCGATTCCGATTGCAACGAGTCCTCCACCCCATGGCTCTTCAGAAAAGACCGCGACTAGTTGACTTTTCATTTCAATAATTTAAAATTAATGAATATAAATGCGTATTGATTCCAATTAATAAAATTAAATTCACGAAAAGAGAATCGACGTTGGCTTCGACAGAAAGAATCGATTCCGCAACCGATTTCGTCAGATGGGATGGATTCTAAGTAAGTACCTCGAGCCTGACGAATCGATTCCTCCACAAAGTAGAAACCGATTCTAGGATCCCTACTGAATGAAAATTAAAGGAATAAAATAGAATTAGTGAAAAGAGAATCGACGTAGACGCCAATGGCAAAATTCGATTCACGAGCATGACGAATAGATTCACGATTCCGATTCCAACGATTCCTTAAAGCCCTAGATGTAATCGGTTCCCGAGCATGACGAATCGATTTCTCCACAAAGTCGAAATTGATTCCGGGATCCCTACTTTACTTCCTCGTTCCTTTTCCTAGCGGAGCATTAACAGCTCTCGGTAATCTTTCGGAGCAGTAACTTCGCGTGGGTTCGCGAGTTTTCGCATACAAAGAAAAACCTTCACAGCTTTCCAGGGAAATAGTAGGAGCGTAAAAAAGGGAGCCGAGCCTTAGAACTCGTGGAGCGCTAACCCAAAGAGAATTACGGAGATTATCTTTCCACCATTAATATCCGCAATTATGCCAGTCTCACCGTCTCGGGGCTTCGTCCGCATAACGCTAATGCAATTACGGGGCTAGAAATGTATTTCTTTCGCTCGCTGGGGTTAAACTTTGATTACGTGTCTCCGCTAAGTCAGCGGATCAGTTTCATAGTCATCAGTTTCATCAGTTCCATATCCTGGAGGCTTATGCTGCACTGATGAAATGTTTATTTTTATCTGCAAAAGAGCGTCTGCGTCCTGTTTAGTCCATTGAAATGCGCTCTTTAAATAGAATATGAATTAAAGAGGTTGATTAGAGTTCAGAAGGTTGTACTTTTACTTACAGGAAATTTATATTTCCTGAGAATTACACTTGGCGACAATTTTTGTTTTATTCATAAAAAGGTAGATTTTTATTTATATATACTCACCTGGTTCACGAAGAAAACTTCAAAATACATTTTCTGGTTTCCGAATCATGATTTGCTACAATTTTCATTTTTTATAAGGTTCGTACCATCTAATTTACATTTTTGCGAATTACCATTTGCCCTAATTTTTATTTGTTTTTGCGAATTACCATTTGCCCTAATTTTTATTTGTTTTTCCGAATTACCATAAACTCTAATTCATATTGTTCCGAATTGCCATTTGTCATCATTTCCGTTCGTCCTGATTTAAATTCGTCATATTTGGCATTTATACACATTAAACTTTGAGACAATTTTCAATCTTTCAAAAACCGATATAATGAGAGTGTCTTAGTTCAATCACGAAACGGAGAATAAAAAGGACCTCGCGGTCAATAATGCAGATAATACAAGTGATATTTGCAATTTTTGTTTACCTTTGAAAATCTTTCAAGTCGTTGAAATCTTGAAATCCGGTGTATACTCAAACTCGTGAGTCAGTATTTATTTGAAATTGAAAATATATGTATTTGGAAATCAAAGACAGAAAGACTCGAGTTTTAAAATAAAAATTAAAAACTGTAGTTATAATTTGGAACAGGGGATTTTGGAACAGATACCTTTAATTCTGAATTTTAAAAGGAAATCTTTTTTAATGAATTATTATAGTTTTGATTCGAAACAGGGAATTTTTTTAAGAATGATAATTCTTAGTTGGTTCAGGGATTGTCCAAAACAATTGTAATTCTGACTTGGAGGAGTAAAGTTCAAAGAGAAATTATTTTTTTGACTTGTAAGTACGAATTTTCAAAAAGAATTGTGATTCGAATTTGAAAAGAGGAATTTTACAACATAATTTAATTTTCGAATTGGAAGGGCAGATTTTCAAGAAGGATTACAATTCTGACTTGTAACGGGAGAATTTCGAAAAGAATTATGATTATGATTTGGAATTTTTAATCTGATTTAGAAGAGTAAATTTTCGGGAAGAATTATAATTTCAACTTGGAATTGTTAATTTCCCAAAAACTTTTAGTTCCGAATTGGAAGAAGAAATTTTCAAGAAGAATCACAATTCTGACTTGGAATTGGAGAATGTTGTAAAAAATTCTAATTCTAATTCAAAACTGGGAATTTTTGTAAGGAATTATAGTTTTGAGTTGATACGAGGAATTTTCAAAGAGAATCATAATTGTCAGTTGTAACTAGATTTAAAAAAGGAGTTAAATGAAGTATTATTCTGACTTGAAACAGTGAATTTTCGAGAAGAATGAACATTGTCGAAAAAAATTACAATTTAGATATAAAACAAGAAATTTTCTAAAAGAATTTGTAATCTGATTTGAAACATCGTGATTTGAAAAGAATCAAAAGTTTGACGTAAAACGGGTAATTTTCCAAAATAATTACAATTTTGATTTGGCACGGCGTATTGTGGGAAAAATTTATGATTCAGATTTGGAAAGATCAATTTCGAGGAAATTTTCGAGAAGAATCACAATTTCGCCGTGCAAAGGGGAAATTTTGACAAAAATTATTTGATTTGAAATAGCTTGCAAGAGGAAGTTTTCAAAAAGAATTACAATTCCACTTCGAAACGGGGAAATTTTTTAATATAATCAGGATTTCGATTAGGAACAGGGAATTTCTAAAGAAAATGATAATTTCGAGTTGGTTGAGTAAATTTTCGAGAAGAATTGTAATTCCGAGTCACACCTGGATTACAAAATAAAGTATTATGAAGTATAATTCTCGATTGGAACAGTGGATTCTAATCAATATGATAATTTCGAGTTTGAACACGGAAATTTTCCGAAGCAGTTATATGTAATTCTGAAACGGATCAGAGAATTATGAAACAAAATTATAATTTAGACTTGGAACAGGGCATTTTTTAAAAGAACTAAAATTTTTCTTTCGAACGGGGAAATTTTGGAATAGAATCATGATTTTGATTTGGAATAGGGAATTTTTAGAACGAATTATAATTTTAATTTGGTTTCGTAAATTTTCGTAAAGAATTATAATTATGAGTTACATATGGATTAAAAAAAGAAGTATTGTGAAGTATCATTCTCACTTGAAACCGTGAATTCTCAGAAATATGATAATTTTGAGAGTTGGAACTGGAAATTTTTCTAAGCAATTACATGTAATTCCGAAAAGGATCAGAGAATTTAGAAAAAAAATTATAATTCAGATCTGGAACAAGAAATTTTTCAAAGGAATTTTGATTCTGACTTGAAATTTTGAGTTAAACCTGGATTAAAAAAACAAGTATTATTATTAAGTAATTATGAAATGTATCAGAGAATTTTCAATTGAACATTATGACTCAGATCTGGAACAAGAAATTGGATCAGAGGATTATCGAAAAAATTAAAATTCAGATTTGGCATAAGACATTTTTTTACAGAATTATAATTCTGATATGAAACAGCCTATTTCCTGATTGGGAAATTCTGTATCAGGATAAGGAATTTATAAAAGAAATATAATTCCCAGAGCGAAAAAATGAAAAACGAAACGAAATAAAACCAGAAATAACCGGGAATTCAAAATCTTTCGTCGGGTAGACACTCTCATGATCGAAAATTAATTTACAAGAATCGTTATTTGTCAGTTCGTACAGTTCTTAAACATAATACGTATCAATTTGGACAAACGAAAATTATGAAAAATGATAATTCGGCAAAGTGAAAGTTATGCCATATGGAAACTATGAAAAATGTTAATTTGGAAAAATAAAAATGAGGTCAAAAGGTAATTCGTAAAAATATAAATTAGGTCCAATTGTTATTCGTCAAAATAAATTCCTGTAAAAACAGCGTCAGAGTAGGTAGATATTAGGATATATTTATTTCCCTACGCTTTAGGGTTGAAAAAATGAAGCGTTCTTCTTAATATTAATATAAGGAACCTTTCACCCTAAATCGCTCCGATTAACAAGAAAAAAGTATTCTTTTTCCTCTAACTTTTTCCCCACGTGATCTCCAAGTTAATACCCACCGCAAAACTCTCCTAAATCCACCTTCTTTTGAACTAAAAAGAATGGATTAAGTGATGACATTCCCTAAATTACGAATTTGATTTGTCAGATCTTTAGGGAACCTCAAATGATGTAATTGAGCAGCCTGATTAGTCACGTTCCATTCCTAAGTGTCTCTTAAAGCTCTAAGCGAATCGTCGACTATCAAAAGGAACGTAAATTCTGGGGACATTTGGAGGAATAAAAATCCTTGAAAAGTCGTGTAATATCGGATGGAAAATCTATCGACGTTTCTGGTGTCTCCCAACCTTTTCGCAAGTATCCCGCGGGTGTTCATTCTTTTTTCCTTACCCTCGCAAAAATGAATCGATCGCGGGTAGATATTATCTCAGAGACCTTCTTCCACTAGGACGTTCAATAACTCCCCTAAGAATGCAGTACAAGTCGAGACTTTTCAAAAGGGCAGAGTCCGAGAGAAGAATATCAAAAAGATGGAAGGGTGATTGCTGAAAGAAATGAATTTCTCACACCTACTTTCTCACATATCCTTTAATTCGGAAATCCAATTTTTTCTCCCCCATTTCATCCTACTTGATCCGTTTTGTCCCCTCCATATGCTTAATATACATTGGTCAATAAAATGTCAACTATGTGTGTCAGAAATAGGATTTATCTTTTAAGCAGTAGTTTCTTGTGATAAATTCGAATCAGAAATCCGATTTTTCCTACGGGTTAGGTTTTCAAGATTTCTTGAGTCAAAATTTTGTTTTATAAGTTAAATATGATATGAGTGGATGTAGAAAATTTTTTTGACAAAAGCGATACATGTTTCAATACTTTGAGGCTCAACCAAATAGTCAAATTTTCGAGGAAAAGAGGTTAATTTTTAACCAAATTATCGAATTTTCCAACAAAAAATAATTAAATTCAACCACAGAGAGTTGAATTTTCAACCAAACAGTCGAGTCTTGAAGCCAAAAAGAAGAATTTTTTAGAATGTTGCTGCATTTTCAACCCAGAACTTTTCTACCAAAAGAGGATGAAATTCAATTTAAAACTTGATGCGAATTCAATATCGAATGTTTCCACCTTTTTTGGATTTTTATGGTGCTCATTTCACGAGCACTTTGCTTCTCGTTAGCAAATGTATTTGCTTCCTCATAGAGGAAGCATTAGTGATTTTTAAATAATAGAAAAAACTAAAGTTTTCATTTTGATCAACTTAAAAATAGAAATTTACAAAAAATACAAAATTACAAAATAATACTAACAATTTTTAAAATATAATTACAAATCAGACAAAATCAAATTTTGTATTCGAAATGGTAATTTTCCGAGCTGGAGAAGGGAAGGGAAAAGTTCTGTCGCACTCTATCCCTTCCCCAGCTTTATGATTTTTTTACAAAAATTCTCAGAATTATTTTATTTTGAAATTTATGTTTAAAAAGTCTTTTATATTCATGCATCAATTTTGGATTATCTCGATGAAAAAAGTTTTTCTGTTAGAAACAGATGTTTCAAATATTATAAATGAGCATACCTTCCTTACTTATTAATGAAGTGTATTAATATTATAGGTCAATCGATTCGTCTTGAATCAACACAACTTTTCTATCCTCGCATCAACTTCAAATTATGAGAAGGAGAAAGTTTTTACTATAAAAATCGATTTAAAAAATATATAAAATACCATAACTTCCCTACTCTTCAAAAAAATGTATTAATATTACAGGTCAATCGATTCTTCTCGAGCTAAGGAATCTTTTATATCCTTGAATCAACTTTGATTTATGTTGAAGAAAAAAGTTTTACTATAAAAAACCTTATTTGCAAATGTTATGCCTTACCATAGCTTCCTTACTCTTCAATAAAATGTATTAATATTATAGGTCAATTGATTCGGTTCGAATCAACACATCTTTTCTGTTCTTGCATCAACTTTGAATTATGTTAATGAAAAAAGTTTCTCTATAAAAAAAGATTTTCAGAATATTATTGAGTGCTAAAAAAATGCAGTAAATTATTTTTTAAATCCTTCAGTCAGTTTCAAGATATTAGTGGAGAAAATAAGCACACACATTTAGGAAGGTTTAATTAAATGTATTTGAAAATTTTGGAAAATGTCACCATTAGAAAGCTTTCTCTATGAGGAAGCAAGAAGATAAATTTTCAATCCAGAAAGACGAATTTTCAACAAAACTGTTGAATTTGCAAAAAAAAAAAAAAGATAAATTTGTCTGAAGTCAGTTGAACTTTCAATCCAAGAGGAACAATTTTCTATTCAAAAGGACAAATGTTCAAAAAAGTAGTCAAATTTTTAACAAAATCTTTAAATAAACAAAAAAGTTGAATTTTCAACTAAAACGATGAATCACAAAAAATGAATCTTGAACAAAGAAGTTCAACAGTGAACCATATAGTTGAATTTCCAATAAAAAAATATGTATTCTCAACTTAAAATATCATAGTTGATATTCAAATTAAGTAAAGATTTTAATCTAAAATAATGAACAGACGAATTTAACCAAAAGATGAATTTTCAAAGTCCAATTTTCTACCCAATATTTGAATCATCAATAAAAAAAAGTTAATTTTTAACGAAACAGTTGCATTTTCTACCATAAAAGATAAAATTTCTACCAAAGGAGATGAATTTTCCAACGAAAAAGACGAATTATCAACAAGAAAGTTGAATTTTCAACCAGGAAACCTTTTTTTAGTCAAAAAGGTAGAAAATGTTAACCTACTTGTTAAATCTCCAAACCAAAAAGTCGAATTCTCTAGAAAGCAGTTAAATTTTCTACGAAAATATAAATTTTAAACCACAAAAGTAATTTGAAACCGAAGAGTTGAATTTTCAAACCGAAAATATGAATTTTCAATCAAAAAGGTAATTTTTAGTCCAATAGTTATATTCTAGACTAAAAACGTTCAATTTGTAACCCTGAATGGAATAGTCATATTTTTAGTTGAATTAATTAATTTTCAACAAAAAAAAAACTTACAAGAAAATAGTTAAATTTTCAACCAAAGGAATGGATTTTCAACTAATAAATTCGATTCAACCCAAAGTAATTGAACTTTTGAAGAAATAGATGAATTTCAAATCATGAAAAATGAATATTTACCAAAGGAGACAAATTTTTGACAAAATACATGAATTTTCCACCGAACTGTAGAATTTTCAACAAAAAATTAACAATTTTCAATCAATAGTAGAATAATTAAATTTAGATTTTACAAAATTAATGTTAAACAAAAAAAGAACGAACTTTTAACAAAATTTTTGAATCTTCTACAAATAAAATGATTGTTTAACAAAGTAATGCAACTTTCAACAGAAGAGATGGATTTTCAACAAAAGAAAGGATTTTTCATAAAGAAATTCAAACTTCAACCAAATAGTAGAATTTGCAATCAATAAGATTAATTTTTCATCCGAAAAGTCGAATTTTAAACAAAATACATGAATTTTCAACCAAACACTAAAATTTTTAACTGAAAATAAACAATATTTAATCAATAATGGAATAATTAAATTTTCGGTTTACGAACTTGATGTTCAACCACAAAAGAACGAATTTTTAACAAATTAGGTAAATCTTCAAGCAATAAATTAAATGTTTACTAAAGTCGTTTAACTTTTAACCCCGTAGTTGAATATCAAACTAAAAATGCTCAATTTTCAACCCAAGATGAAATATTCAAATTTGCAGTTAAAAAATTTATTTTTAATGGAAAAAAAGAATTTGCAAGAAAATTTTTGAATTTTAAACAAGAGAGATGGACTTTCAACCAATAAAATGAATTTTCAAGAAATTAATTCAACTTTCAACCAAATATTTGGATTTTTTATCAAGAATGGAATAACTAAATATTTCAGTGAATGAAATTAATGTTTAACTAAAAAACCACGAAATTTTAATAAAATAGTTAAATCTTCTACCAATGAAGTTAATGTTCGAAAAGTATTTTGAATTTAAAACAAGTGATTGAATCTAAAACTAAAGCAATCAATTTTTCACACAAAATACAATGATTAACATTTTTAGTTTAAAAATTTGAATTTCAACCAAAAAAGAACGAGTTTTCAAGGAAATAGTTCAAGCTCCAACCAATGAAATAAGTGTTAAACAAAGTAGTTCAAATTGCAATCAAGTAGTGGAATTTTTAACCAAAAGGGATTAATTCCCGAAGGCGAATTTAACATTTGAATTTTTAGCTAGAAACGATAAATTTTTAACCAAAAACAGAACCGTTAAATTTTCTGTTAAAAAAATTAATTTTTAACAAGAAAAAAATGTTAATAAAATTGTTAAACAACCAGATAGTGATATTCTTAACAAAATAGATGCATTTTAAATTAGAAATATAATATTAGATATTTTAATTAAAAATAATTAACTTTCAAACAAAACAAAAATTAAATAAATATATTTTTAAATAAAGAAACGAATTTCTAACAAAATAGTTGAATTTTCTACCAAACAAGTAAATTTTCAACTAAGTTGATGAATCTGAACCAAAAAAATATTTTTTAATCAAATAGTTGAATTTTCAAATTCAAAAGAAGAATTTTCTATAAAAACAGGCAAATCTTCAATTAAATACATGATTTTTCAACAAACAAAAAAGATTTTCAAGATAAAATGAAATAAATACATTTTTAACTGAAAAAGACGAATTTTGAACAAAATAGTTTAATTTTCATCGAAGAAATAAATTTTTAACTAAATTGATGGATCTAAATGAAAAAATTTTTTTTGACCAAATAGTTGAATTTTCAAACCCAAAAATGAATTTTCCGCCAAAACAGGTAACTTTTCAAAAAAATACAGGAATTTTCAGCTAAATAAGATACATTCTCAAGAAAAAATTTAATATGTTTTTAACTAAGAAAATGAGTTTTCAACAAAATATTTAAATTTTCTATCAAAAAAATAAATTTTTAACTAGGATTAAGAATCTAAACCCAAAAGAATGTTTTTTTAACAAATAGTTGAATTTTCAAACCCAAAAATAAATTTTCTACCAAAACAGGAAAATATCCAATAAAATACATGAATTTCCGACTAAAAAAGATACATTTATAAGGAAAAATTAAATGAGTACATTTTAAACTGAAAAAACAAATTTTCCACAAAATATTTAAATTTCCTACCAAATAAATAAATTATTAACTGAGTTGATGAATCTAAATAAAAAAAAATTGTTTCACCAAATAGTTGAATTTTCAAACCCAAAAAAAGAAATTTGTACCGAAAAGGGTAAATTTGTAATAAAATACATGAATTTTCAACTAAGAAAGATACATTTTCAAGAAGCAATGAAATAAATAGTTTTTTAACTGAAAAAGACGAATTTTGATCAAAATAGTTACATTTTTACCGAAGAAATTTTTCAGCTAAATTGATGAATGTAAACAAAAAAATGCTTTTTACCAAATAGTTGAATTTTCAAACCCAAAAATGATTTTTCCACCAAAACAGGCAAATTTTCAATGAATTACAGGAATTTTCAACTGAAAAGATACATGTTCAAAAAAAAAAAATAAATAAATACATTTTTAACTGGATAACGAATTTTCAACAAAATAGTTAAATTTTCAACCTAATTGATGTTTCTGAACAAAAATATAGGTTTTTAACCAAATAATTGAATTTTCAAACCCAAAAGAAGAATTTTCTACTAAACAGGTGAATTTTCAATCAAATACATGAATTTTCAACTACAAAAGATAAATTTTCAAAAAAAAAATATTAAAGAAATACATTTTTAACTGGAGAACGAATTTTGAACAAAATAGTTACATTTTTTACCAAAGAAATTTTTTAACTAAATTGATGTATCTAAAAAAAAAAATGTTTTTGACCAAATAGTTGAATTTCTAAACCCAAAAATGAATTTTCGACCAAAACGGGCAAATTTTTAATGAATTACAGGAATTCTTAACTGTAAAGTTACATTTTCAACTAAAAAAGATACATGTTTGAGAAAAAATGAAATAAATACATTTTTAACTGAAGAACGAATTTTCAACAAAATAGTTCAATTTTCTACCAAAGAAATAAATTTATTGATGAATCTGAACCAAAAACATGTTTTTTAACCAAATAGTTGAAGCTTCAATCCCTTAAGAATAATTTTCTACCAAACAGGTAAATTTTCAATAAAATACATGAATTTTAACTTAATGAGATTCATTTTTAACAAGAAGAAGATTAGTTTAATTTTTGGTAAGAAAAATAAGAAATTAATGCAAACTTCAAAAAAAAAAATGAGTTTTCATCCAAAAAGATGAAATTAATCGCTAAAGAAATTAGAGAGAAAAATGTAAAAAAGAGGATTTTTTTAAGACCTTATACTGAGCTAAATATTAAGGCTTTATTATTCATACAAGGGTCATATTTTCATTTTTCTAGCGAAAGAACTTCTCTTCTGTTGTGAATTATTCAGAAGGCGGAACCCTAGCTGCTATCCGAACTTACCCCTAGATATAAAAAACAACCCCTGGAATTTCGAAACATATTTCAAAACTCTATTTCTTGTTGGAAAAAGACATCGAGAATGTGAATTATGGAAAAAATTTAAATCAGAACGTCGGGTAACCAAATGAGTAATTGTAATTTTTAATTTTTTTTTTCTAAGAGAGTACATTCAAATTTCAAATGATTCATTAACAATAAAAGCAAAAATCCTGTTCTTAACTTTTGACCAAATGTTTTAAAAATGATATTTATTTAACTCTTAATGAAGGGGACGACTGAAAAATCCCGAAAAATAAAATTCCGGACACAATAAAATTCCCGAATCAGAAAATTTCCGAATTATAAAATTTCCGTCTGATAAGATTCCTGAACAATAAATTTTCCGAAAAATAAAATTTTCGAACATTTTATAATATTACCGAATTGGAAAATTTCCAAATAATAAAATTGTCGATAATTTATAACATTACCGAATTTGAAAATTCCCGAATAATACAATTCCCGACAGAAAATTGCCGAATAAACAATAATAAATTGTTTGAACAAATATTTTCGTTCACTCGAATTGAATATTATCTCACTTAATAAAAAGTAGACAAAAAGTTAAAAATTTCATAAAAATTAATATAGGAGAAGATAGTTATAAACAATAATAAGTTGATTAAACCATTATGTTTGTTATATTTGATTAATTATTACCGCACTCTAAGTGAAAAATAGACAAAATTTCAGAAAAAAACCGCAATTTTGTAACATTACTCAAAGATAATATAATTACAAATTACAATATATTGTTCAAACAATTATTTTTGTTAACTTAAATTAATTATTCCTCACTCTGATTAAAAAATGGACCAAAAGTTAAATTTTGAGAAAAAACTGCAACTTTCTAGCATTACTCTATGGCAATATTATTATAAATAACAATAAATTGTTTAAAAATTATTTCTGGGAACTTAACTTATTATTGCTTTAATATAACTATAAAGATAAAAATAAGAAGAAAAATTCAGAAAAGAACCGCAACTATCTACCATTACTATAGAATAAGATAGTTATAAACAATAATAATATGTTTAAACAATTATTTTTGTTAAATTGCAATTATAATTACCTCACTCTAAGTAAAAAGATGACAAAAAGTTTCAAAATTTCAGAAAAACAAAAATTTTCTAGCATTATTCAAAGAGAATATTATTTAAAAAAATAATAAATTGTTTAAACAATTATTTTTGTTAACTTGAATTACTTCTTACTTCAATCTAATTTAGGAGTGGACTAAAAGTGGACATTTTTATTTTAAAAAAAATTTTGAGTTGAAAATTTAACTACTTGGTAGAAAATGTATATATTTTGTTTCAAATTCGTATTTTTTGGTAGAAAATTGATCTTCGCAGTTTAAAATTCATGTTTCTGGTGAAAAATTCAATTGTTTGGTTACAAGTTCAAGAATTTTAAGCAAAAATCATTTTTTGTATTGAAAATTCAACTATTTGGTTGACAATAAATTTGTGTTGAAAATTCATTTTTTTTTTTGTAAAAAATAAATCTTCCGTTTGAAATTCATTTTTTTTTTTGTGAGAAAATTCAATCATTTGGTAAGAAATTAAAGAATTTTGTGAAAAAGTTATTCGACTGCTTGGTAGACCTTTGTCGTTAAAAATTTTTTTATTACATTTTAGAATTCCTCTTTTTTGGTAGAAGATTGATCTTCTTGGTTGAAAATTCAAGGACTTGGTTAAAAGTTGAACAACTTGACTGAAAATGTGTTGTTTTGATAGAGATGCTTAATCTTAGTTTAAAATTGATCTCTTTGGTTGATAATTAATTTATTTTTTCCAATTTGTTTTTTTTTATTGTAAAATATTAATTTTTCCAAATTGTAAATGTAACTATTCCATTTTGCGTTGGAAATTTGGAAATTCTGTTTAAAATTCATTTTTATTTTATTATTTTTTTTTATTTACTTTCTTCTCAATAATTCAAAGGGACAATTACACAAAATTGTAATTATTATGATAATCATTCCAAAATCTGAGTATATGTATAAAAAAAGTTTTCCAAATCTTCAATCCACTATTTATTACTCGTTCGACTTCATAGATTTCTTTAAAATTGGACTACGAAGGTGATACTTAATATTTTATGAGAGTCATGATTATTAAAAGTACTAATTGGTATATTTAGTTCTGAACGTTAAGGGGTTAATTGCCAATTTGTTCTCCCGTTTTTATAACTATTGATCCATTTTATCCGCTCTATTATTTTTAATCCGTTATTAATTCCTTTTGAGTCACTAATTAATCTTTTTCAATTCCAATTTAAATCTCCTTTTAATTAAAATTGTATTTAGATTGTTATATAAATGTCTTTTTAAAATAGATTTACCTTTATTGAAACCGAGTAAAGGAATGTAAGGTAATTAAAAAATTAAAAAATGTCCATCTCTGGTTTGAACAGTCGATTTCTTTCGGGTCGCGAAATTCAGAGCCGAGAATTTGAAGAAAATTTAGAATCTTTTAACGATTTTGCACTATGTTACTATTTTTCTTCAAAATTCGTATTTTTTTACATTAAATTTCAAAGAATATATATTTGAATCTCCTTTTAATTAAAATTGCATTCAGATTGTTATATAAATGTCTTTTAAAAATAGATTCACCTTTATTGAAACCGAGTAGAGAAATGTAAAGTAATTCAAAAATTAAAAAATGTTCATCCCTGGTTTGAACAGTCGATTTTTTTCGGCTCGCGAAATTGAAAGCCGAGAAAAAAAAAATGATAGGATGACCTAATTTTGCGGAAAAAGAAAAATATTATATTTCAAACAATAGTGAAAATATATTTACTGAAAGAGACAAATTCCAAAAACTGAAAATTTCCGTAATTTCAAGTTACCGAAAAAAAATAAAACTACAGAAATGCTTTATGTACGAAAATAAAATATTCCGAAAGTTAATTAAAAAAAACTATAAAAATCCCTAAGTATAAAATTAAAAAAATTATTAAATTCCTAAAATTATATGATTCTGAAAATTTTTAAATAGGACGTTTGAAATTCCCAAAATTATTAAATTTCCGAAATTTCAAATTGCAAAAAAAATAAAGTGACTCAGATAAAGAATATGAAACGTGTTGTTGCGAATTTTAAATTTCTGTAATTCACTAATTTCAGAATTTTGAGAATTCGAGTTAAGAAAATTTGGTAAATTTTGTGAATTTAATAATTTCGGTAATAAATTTTCGTTGATAAAAATTTTTGATAATTTTATTTTAGTTCGGTAATTTGAAACTTCAAAAAATTTCAT
>CAKNYM010047573.1:11359-79544 GCA_932195095.1 Andricus curvator | reverse complement strand
ACTTTGGCTTTTTACATCAAAATTATTATTTTCAAAGAAAAATCATTATAATTTGAACAAGATTGTGAATCTTTTAACGATTTTGCACTATGTTAGTATTTTTCGTTGGAAATTGGTATTTTTTTGCATTAGATTTCAAAGAATATTCACAACTTTTTAACAGTTTTTGGTCACGTTGCCGTTTTACATCGAAAATTACTATTTTCAAACAAAAATCATTATAATTTGAACAAGATTTAGAATCTTTTAACGATTTCGCACTATGTTAGTATTTTTCGTGGGAAATTCGTATTTGTTACATTAGATTTCGAAGAATATTCAGAACTTTTTAACAGTTTTTGGATAAGTTGGCGTTTTACACGACGAGACGTCATTTTCAGTTAAAAGTTATTAGATTTCAAAAAGGGAAAATTTTTATTGTACAATGTACGTTACTTTAGCTGTTTTCAGTATAGATTTCAAAGAAGATTCACAATTTTTAATAACTTTAGGTAAGTTTGATGTGTTTAACTAAAAACCAGTATTTAAAAAGAAAAATGATTAGAATTAAATCCAATTAATAAAATTTACAAGCTTGAACGATTTTGGATTATGTCAGTGTTTTTCGTTAAAAATTTACATTTTTATTTGAAAAGTATCAAATTTCAAAGAAGATTCATAATTTTTTAACAATTGAAGTTACATTGGCGTTTTTAATCAAAAATTTTAAACAAAATAAAAAATTGAAAAAAATCATTATAATTTGATACAGATTTAGATTCGTTCAATATTTTTAGATTATGCTATAGTTTTTTGTCGAAAAAAGTTGATTTTTAACTGTTGTAAATTTAATTTTTAATTGTACATAATTTTCAAAAGTTTAAATTCTAAGGTTCGAAAATTTAACTGTTAAAAAAGAAAAAAAATTGAAAATTCCATTTTCAACAGATTAAAACTCGAGAAAAAAGCAATTTCTGTTTCCAAAAAAAAGTATAAGAAGTGTAATATTTACATAATGTAACATTAGAATTTAGTGAATAAACATTTCAATCCATACATAGAATTTAAAAAAGTTATTTCTTTCGAAAATAATATAATAATAATAAAACAATTTTCTGTTACGCTATGTTAGGGATTATCGTCTAAAATAGGTATTTTTTTAAACAAAAATGCAATTGTTCGATTATCTATTTATTGCATAATAAAATAAAAATAAAAATATAATAATAAAAAAATTTCTGGTAATTTGGAAAATTTAGACTGCTCACCGTCCCGAACATATAGCACTATTACAATTTTCCTTTTTTTTTCTTTCTGCTATCTTATGGTCAATAAATCAAGACTATGAAAACTACCCCTAGGAGGGATGTTCAACCTTTTATAATGTAAAAGCTTCTAAAAGCGTGGAAGCTACAGACTTTTTTATATACTTGGAGAATAATATAGAACCTGAAATAAAAATTTGTTTATATTTAAATTTACGCTAGTTTTATTTCATTCTTAACTTCAAACGATCCATAAAGAATAACTGCAAGAGGTTGCAAAGGATACACTTTGTATGATTAATTTTTGTTCACATTGAACTCAAACTTTTTAGAAATTCCTCATAAAAATTGCTTAAATAATTGAAAATTTTCTCCCGGAAAAAATATTCCTCACAGCATTCATAACTTTGTTATTAATTTGAGAAAGTAGTAACATTTCAAGATCTGCAAGGCAAAAAAGTTGTTTCAACCAATCAAAATTGTTTGGATAATTGCCAAATATTGTTAAAAAAATATATTTCCCTCAAAATTCGTTAATTACGTGATTAATTCCAGAAAATAATAAATTTTATGGATTTACGAGGGAAAATATTGTTCAAACAAATTAAAATTGTGTACATAATTATAAAATATGTTAAGAAAGAAATATTACTGTTGAAATTCAATAATTGCATAATTTATTCCTAAACTAATAACGTTTCACGATTTACATATTACTATTCTGTTAAGAACTTATCTTTTTTGGTCAAAAATTCAACAACTTGGTTGAAAAAATAATTTGATGTTAATTGTTTTTTGTCAACTGGTCTAAAATCAATATGATTGAATTGAAATGAATTCAACTGTTTTTTATTTTAAACGAAAATAGTTTCTGTTTGAAATATCAATTTTACTACAGGTTTCGTTGAGAATTTATCTTTTCAGTGAGAAAATTCAACTGCTTTGTAGAGAATTGGCCTTTTTGGCTTGAAAATTCAAGAATTTTGTAGAAAATTAAACCATATATATTTGAAAATTAACTTTTTTCACACAAAATTTTATAAAGAATCTCTTTGGTTGAAAATTAAACTATTTCTTTAAAACTTAAACTATTCATTCGAAAAATGAACTACTTGGTAGAAAATTAACTTTTTTGTTGAAAATTCGTAGCGTAGGGTGGAAAATTCAATTTTTGTATGTAAAATTCAGGTATTCGATTAAAAATTTGTCCTTTTGGGTAGAAAATTTATCTCCTTTTTTAAAAATTCATCTTTTTGGTTGTACATTCAACTATTTTGTTATAAAATCGTCTTTTTTTGGTTCACTTCAATTTGTTGCAAAAATGTTTTTTTTTTGTTCGAAATTAATGTCTTAAACTAAAAATTTAACTATTGCCTTTTGGTTGAAAACTTTTTTGTTGCTGAAAATTCAACTATTTTGTTAAAAAATGCAACTATTTGGTTAAAAATTCAACTATTTGATTTCGGGTTTAAAATTCAACTCTTTTGTGGAAAATTCGTGTATTTTATTGAAAATTCATCTTTTTGGCAGTGGATTCAACTATTTTGTTAAAAATTCGTCTTTTTGTTCAATTTAACAACAGGTAAGAAATTCTTTTAATTCTGTTGAAAATTAATCTTCTCAACTGAAAATGTACCTATTTGATTTATTATTAAAAACCCACATTTTCAAGTTGAAAATTCATCTATTTGGTTTTCGTATTTTTAGTAGATAATTAATCTTCTTTCTTGAAAAATCATCATTTAAGTTGAGGATTCAACTATTTTGTGAAAAATTCGTATTTTTTAGTTAAATTCAACCGGTTGGAAATTCGTTTCTTTACATTGAAAATTAATCTTTTTAACTGAAGATGCAACTAATCCATTTTTGGTTGAAACTAATATTTTTAGCTGAAAATTCAACTATTTGTTTAAAAATTAATCTATTTTGATTAAAAATTTACATTTTTGTTTAAAATTCATATTTTTAGGTTTAAAATGCAACTATTTTGTGAGTCATCTGTTTTGGTCAAAAATTTAACTACTTTTATGAAAATTCGTCATTTTCTATTGAAAATTCACCCTTTATAGTAGAAAATTCATCTTTCTTGTTTCAAAATTCATCTTTCTTTCTTCTTGATTTAAAATTTACATCTTGTTTCGTTGAAAAACGAAATAATAATTCTTCCGTTAAGAATTAATCTTTTTTGTTTGAGAAGTGAACTATAATTGGTTAAAAATTTAATTATTTGGTTGAAAATTCAACTGTTTTTTAAAAGTCTTGTTTGTGTTTGAAAATTCCACTCACTATAGAATTACTCATTAGAAACACGGAAAAATGCTGAATAAACGTGAAATCCGCGTAAAGCAAACGGCTTCGTTACTTTCGGTGGGGAGGGGGGGGGGGGGTGTAAAAAACACGTTTGTCAAGGAAGGAGGACAGGGGGTCAAAAATATCTCAAAATTTATAACGTAGTGTATGGATGACCCCTTAATACTCGTTATTGCGTATTGATACGCGTTATTACGCATTATTACGCGTTATTAAGTGTTACTGCGTCTTATAACGCGTTATTATGCATTAATAGCGCTTTAATATACTTATCACGCGTTTTAAGCATTATGACGCGATTTATGCGTGTATGATACAGAGTAATACACGCTCAAATTCTTCCTCATTTCGACAAACAAAAAACACTTTATAAAGGTTCCATTTGAGGAAAAAATATCACATGATATTACGCGATATCAAACGTTATTACGCGTTACTGAGCGTTTTCACGCGTTATTATAGTTATCACGCGTTATTGCGCAGTATTATGCGATTATTACGCGTGAAGGATACGAATTATTACGCGCCTGAATTCTCCCTCATTCCGACACACAAACAAAAACTTTATAAAAGTTCCATTTCGGAAAAAAATATCACACAATGTTACGTGCTATTACGCGTTACTGAAAGTTATTCCGCGTTATTATGCATTATTCCGCGTTATTATGCATTATTACCTGTTATTATACTTATCATACATTATTACGTGATTATTACGCGTGACGGAAACCAAGTAATACGCTTCTGAATTCTCCCTCATTTCGACACACAAAAAGACTTTATAAAGGTTCAATTTGAGAAAGAAAAATTACAAGATATTACGCTTTATTACGCGTTACTGAGCGTTATTACGCGTTATTATTCATTATAATGCGTTGATAGAATTATTACGCGTTATTCTAATTATTACGCATTATTACGCATCATTACGCGATTATTACGCGTGAAGGATACGGAGTAATATGCGCCTGAATTCTCCCTCATTTCGACACACAAAAAACACTTTTATACAGGTTCCATTTGAGAAGAAAAAATCACACGATATTATGCGTTATTACGCACTATTACGCGTTGCTATACTTATTACGCGTTATTATGCATTATTACACCTTACTATAGTTATTACGCGTTGCTGCGCACTATTACGCGTTACTATACTTATTGCGCGTTATTACGCATTATAACGCGATTATTACCGTGAAGGATACGGAGTAATACGTGACTGCATTTTCCATAGTTTCAACAGAAAAAAAACTTTGTAAAGATTCCATTTTAGTAAAAAATAAAACCTTTTTTTTTTGTCTACCCTAATAATCATGCAAGGGATATCACTGCAACTTCTAGAATTGATCTTTCATTCATAACCAAAATTTTCGCAAATATCATAAACATTGCAGAAGGTCAATAAAGGAAATTAAAAAAATTCGAGACTGATATACTCACCAAAAGAAAATATTAAACAGACGAGAATGGGAAGAGGGGTAGACATCGCTTGATTGGCCAGCCTCAGTTTTCTCGCATGCTGGCTCTATTATCTGTCTCGCATCTCAAAATGAAGATTGACGGAATCAACGAGTGTCAAAGGCATCTCTTCCCTTCGACATTGTCCTTATTTCCGGAAAAGTGATCCAAGATTCATTGATACGTTTAGACTGAAATGAAAGCACTTAGTCTCGGGGTGGTTTTTCTCAACTTCCATAAAACTTCCACCCCTCATCTTTCGGTAGCATTTCTCCTTTCGATCAGGAACATTCATCAAAGTTAAATTCCAAGTTCAAGGAGTTGACTTCACTTGATCCAATTTATTCATTTCACTTTTGTACCTTTGTCCTCTTGAGTTCGCGGACGTTCTGGAACCCGATGAGGGTAAGTTACCCGAGGTAAACTTTCACCGAGAGAGAAAGTTAGGCGCTCATAATTGAAATATTCACGAGTACTGTCGATTTTAATTACGAGGGATAGGTCGACGAATCCCTCAATTACGACTCCGCCTCTTAACGTTCACCGCCACGTGAATAATTTCTAACTTGACTTCCAGACCTTTTGCAAGTTCCGTTCATCTCCTTTGGACCCTTATGCCAACTTTTGAGAAGTGCAGGCTGTGCAGAAAGCAGATTCGATGTTTGTTGGCAATTTGAAAATTACCCGCACTTTCTTATTTACATCTGGATACCAGGGTATTATCTCTGAAGACTAATCTGAATTATTTGAAAAAATTAGCCCTTTTTCAAAAGGCGGTTTCAATATGATTTCTGGGGAGCGATTATGTAACCTTTTCACTTTCACTTCCCAGGATGGGGCTGAACCGAATGAAAAGAAATCAGCGCCTACAAAAAATGTTTCGTAGCCCCCTAATCCCCATACATTCCCCTAATTCTCCTACCCTCACTTTACCCTTCGCCATCTCTTTCCAAACTTCCTTCTCATCTAATTTCCCCTCTCATTGCTTCCCGAGCTAGCACTGCCATTTCCCTAATTCCCTTTCCCAGCCCTCACTTCTTATCCACTAATCATCCTCATTTCTAATCATTTCCCCTACTTCCCCTAACTTACACTCACTTCCCCTACTTCTCCCTAATTTTCCCTGCTTAACCTACTTTCACTTCTCCCCCTTCCTCATTTCCTCTCAATTCCATAGTCCCCTCCAAACTATTTACCCTCACTTCCCCTCCTTGAAAAAAAGTACGATGTACAGATGGACGGACACCAGACCAAAACTATGGTACCAACTTTTCTTATAATTTCCTAGTAGTTCAAATAGTGACAAAAATAGTAGAAAAGTTCCATTTTTCTGAAAATTTGACAAGTGCTAATGGAACTTTTGTAGGACAAAAGTACTCAAAAGTTGCATGTTATTTGGTTCAAAATATTCACAAGTGCTGATGAAATTGATGTCCGGAAAAAGTACTGCTGAAGTAGGAAAGTACCGGAAATTTTCCACATTTAATAGATTAAATTCGAACAAGTCCTAAATAATTTCCGGGACACAAGTACTAGAAAAGTTTCAATTTTTATTTTTCGGAAATTTTATGAAAGCTGATGGGATTCATGTTCCAAAACAGACTGCTGAAATAGAACTAAACTAACAAAAAAAGTTCAAAATATGTCCCGTGTCGCTAGATTTTTTTTAGGGCAACATCACCGGAAAAGTCTCATTTAATTTTTTTTAGAAGCACTTTTTTAGGACAAAAATAACAAAAATATCGCACCTAATTCCTTTTAAATTTGCAAAAATTCTTAATAATTTCTGGGACAAAGGAACTAGATAAGTTCCTTTTTCTGAAATTTTCACAAGAACTGAAGAGATTTATGTTCAAAAACTAGACTGCTGAAATAGGAATAAAGTGAAAATAGAGTTCAAAATTTTATAAAAATTATTTACGCAAGTAAAAATGTAACAAAAATTAAGTGGTGCTTTTTTGAAATTTCGTCCTCAAAAAGTCCTGTACAAATAATAGAAAAATTAAGTGGAACTTTTCGGGTACTTTTGTCCAAAAAAGTTAAGTTGGGCTTTTCTAATACTTTTGTCCTGAAAAAGTCGTGGTGGAATGGTACGTATTTTAACATGAATCCGATCAGTACTTGTATAAATTTCGAAAAAAAACTCATCTAGTGCTTATGTTCTAAAAATTATTTAGAACTTATAAAAATTTAAAAAGAATTAATTACAATTCTTACTCTAATTTGTCATAAATCCCATCAGCACTTGTGAAAATTTCGAAAAAAATGACGTAAAATTTTTTTCAGTTTTTTGCCTCAAAAATTATTTAGGATTTCCGAAATAAAAAAAAAATAAAATGGACCTTTTCTAGTACTTTTGTCCTTACTTGGACTTTTAACCATTTTTAAGAAAAGTGTGCACTTAAGTACTGATTTGTTTATTCTCCTACTTTTTCGAAATTTACCTCAATTTGTCTTTTTTCCTTTTTTTTGAAATTTGAACTGTCACAATAATTTAAAAATAAACAATCAATAAGAATTTCGGAAAAGTGGAAGTGGAAATGAAAGTGAAAAACTTACATAATCGCCCCCCAGTAATTCCAAAGATTTTTCATACGAAACTCTTCGAATCCAAATCTCCTGAGTAAGGAATATTTTAAGTTTGATTTTTGCTTGCTTTTTAATATAACTAGAAAAAAATACGCGAGTTACGTAATTTTTGAATTAAAATATAAAATTGATATTATAACACAACATTTTTGTATTTTATAGTATCTATTTTTTTAAGTAATATAAATGGAAAGCAAGGACTTTTTTTATAATTAATGAAAATTAATACCTTAAATTCAAGCTAAAGTTGTTCAAATTTTTATATTAGAAAAAGAAAGAAGAAATTTTCCGATCCTTAAGAAATTTCAAATAATTTCAAAGGACTTAAAATATTTCTGGGTATTTAAAACGATTTTAAAAGATCAAAGAAATTCAAATTTTAATTAGTTTCAAGATATTTTGGAAATTTCAACGGATTTCAAAATATTTCAATAATTTTAAGGGATTTTAAAGAATTAAAAAGATTTCTGGCTATTTTCAAATATTCCAAAGTATTTTTAAGAGCTCTACAAATTTTCGAAGGATTTCAGAAGATTTAAAATATATTAGGGTAATTAAAAAGATTTTATTAAAAATACAATTTTGCGAAGAAAAACACTAACGTTAATTGTTGATCAAAATTATGAATCTTCTTTGAGATCTAATGATTTGTTAAGAAAATTTTTATTTTTTGACGGAACGCATCACAATCCGAAATTGTTCAAGATTGTAGATGTTATTATTTTAAACAAAAAAAAACGCTGAGTTTAAATCTAATGATTTTTGTTAAAAAATACCAAGAAAAAAATAATCTTTCGTGTTTAGTAAAAATTGTCCTGATTTTGAAAAAAAATGTAATTAATAGAAATTTTTGGAATGCCTTCATATTCCTTTAGAGTAAACACAATATATAAATAAAGTTTTCAATATAATATTTATACAAATTCAAAGCAAACAAAATTATTATTTTGAAAGTTTTATTGAACAAGAAACATTATTTCTTATGAAAAAAGTTTTAAACTTCCGAAAAATAGTGAGTTCAACAATATTTTTTAACAATAAATTTTGTCCTACTGTCGCTTCTTAACAATTGTTTAACAATAGTTAAATGTAAATAAATCGTGGCTTTTATCTATACAAAAATTGCCAACAACTCTACTGTTTTCAGTTTTGAAAATAAGTAAATGTTCTTTAAATATATTCATTTGTTCAAAACAAATTTTTCTGAACATTATTTTAATGATTTCAGCCACAAAAAATTTAGTTTTCAAATTGCAAACAGTAAAGTTTAGCGCGAATGTTTTCCCCCCAAAAATACACCATCATTATGAACCATTTTTCTAAAATTTTTAAAAAGCTGAAGTAAAAAAATTGAATTGCAAAAAAAATTGTTAAAATAAATGTTTAATAACATTTTTTGACTAATAATTAATGATAATTAAGAAAAGAATAGTTTAATGCGACTATAATTATGTATATATAGAAATGTTGACTAGAGTAAGAATTTTTTTATTATAAAAAAATGTAAACACTCAAAAATGGTTAAGTCTAAATGGAGTAGAAAAAACGCGTGAAGGGTTAATTTGCATCGATTAATAATATTTTCCTAAATACTTGAATATGCTATTTATGTGAAGGTATATATTCTTTCTGTAATTTTTTTTTTAAAGAAAAAATTGACTCTTCAGAAATAATAATTCAAAAATTATATACAGTATTCCCTAATTAAACCATCAGAATTTTTAATTAATTATACAATTACCGCAAATTCAAAATTACAAAAAAAATAAGCCAGCTAACCTTAAAAATACAATGTAAGTTATTCAATTATATCAATGTCAATTATATTTCTTGAAATTAATGCCTAGTATTCCGGCGGATAGTGAGAATTTTTTAAATAAATTGTGCTGTGCAAATCGTGTCAGAAGCAATTCTTTTTTATTTGTATGAACCTTCAGAAAACGCATTAAACATGGTAGGCATCCGGTTGTTATTAAAAATAAAAAAAATTATTTACCAGTCAAAATATTTAAGATCCGAAAAAATGTTTGGAGGCAAAGTTGTTCGTCTAAAAAATATCTATACATTTTTATCAAACCATTTGTTATTAAGATGCATATTATAAAAAAAATGTTCCGAAGAAAGATGCAGAAATATTTTAAGCAATTATAACGTAAGTTCGCGTACTTTTTCAAAAATCAGTGTCTGTGTGAACAGAAGAAATTAAGGTACCGAAATTGTAGCATAAATATTCTCTTCTCCAGATCCAGCTATTCGTACCAATATAATCCGGATAAATAAAAAAATCCCGTCGTTTGTGACGCGAAATGCATAATTGGTCACCTTATCCGCCGGACGAAAGCGCGTGCAGTTCGAAATGTTTCGTCAACAAAAGATTTTAAATTATTCTCAGATATTTGGGATTCGAAAAGTCTAATACTTCAGTTTTGGTTTGTTTGAGATTCCTCTTTGTAGAAAAAAATCGGGATCGCTAATCCGACAAACTCATACAAACTTTGAAAAATCAATGGAATGGCCTATTTTACAACAGTTATCTTTTTTTATGAAGGATTAGTGAAATTTTTTGTTCTTAAGTGGTATTTTTATCTGAACAAAATTAGTTTCAGTACGAGAATGAACCAATGGGAATAAAATAAACTCTACGGAAATAATAAAGCATTGTCAAAAAGGCCCCTTAATTTGATTTGGATCCCAGAACTTTGTGTTTTGATGCTAAGAAACTCAAATACATCATTTCTTCTCAATAACTCTATTTTAGACGCGATACACGTGGAAACTTATTTCCGCAATCCGAAAACAACGAATTAGAGAGCAAAAAATCAAACAAATGAGGAAAAATTATTAGTTTCTTATACTCTTCATAGATTATGCCACATTTGCACATTTTTGTACAAACAAATTCCTAAATTGCGATGAATCATGCCATTGACACACATCTTTTATTTATTATTTGTCACACCTTCAACTCTTGCCACTATACCGTCTTCATGACGATTTTCACTTCCGTCAACTGGCTCTATCACAATTATCCAACCTAAACTATTAAATTGAATTTGAAGATCAAATCCAATTTTCACTAAACACCGGTTGTTTGACACATCTGACACTTGAAGGAATGTTTTGCGGGAGCCTATTATTTTACGATATGCCCGGGACTCTATGGATGTTTCCTAATAGAATTGAAAACGATTCCGTGCTGGGACAACGTGCGGGACGCGATTTCATTAATCACTAAAGGAAAAGTGCGACGAGAGAAGGAGGACCGTTCGAAAAGAGATCCTCCCGCGCCAGGGATAGCGGAGGAACTACATTGCGCGAGCGCCACTATGTTCCGAGCACGCAGCCGCCTCCCTGCTGATATACCTAACACAAACACACAGAAGCCGAAGTTCCTGTTCCACGACCAATCCGTGCGCTCCCACCCTCCGAGGAGCCGCGACTTGATAAAGAAGCGAAAGAGCGTGAATCCGGTTATAACTTATGGTCGAGATAATTAAAAGAAATTACAAAGCTTGCAAGTGAACAGGCACCCGATTGGTCGTGACGACCACCCATGTTTTGGGAATCGTTCTGAAAAAAGAAAGAACCAGTTCCGTGAATTACTGCGAACGTTTGTAATTCGGATGTTTCGAGACCCGATGAGCAATGGGGTGCGAAAAAATTCCCTCCCTCGCGTATTCCAGTCGCAGGTAAAACGGGCTCGCGAAGGGGTTCGGGGAAATGTCATTTGACCGGTGATAAGTCAAATGAAGTTGCATTAAAAATGAACATATAGCCTATGACTCATTTCCTGGGGGAGTTTCCCAAAAATTATGTTGACGCTAATTTCCTAACACGGAAAATTTTCCCCAAAGTTTAGTGGCAACTTGATAAAGGGAAAAACGTGAATCCGATTGTAACTTATAGTCGAGATGAATAAAGAAATTACAAAGCTTGCAAGTGGACAGGTACCCGATTGGCCGTGACCGCCCGTGTTTTTGGAATTGTCCTCAAAAAAGAAAGAACCAGTTCCATGAATTATTGCGAACGCTTGCAATTCAGATATTTCGCGATTCGTTGAGCACTGGGGTACGAAAAAATTCCTTCTCTCGCGGATTCCAGTCGCAGATAAAATAGGATCGCCAAGGGGTTGTGGGAAATGTCCTTTGACCGGTGATAAGTAAAGTGAAGTTGCATTAAAAATGAACATATAGCCTAAAACTCATTTCTTGGGGAGTTTCTCAAAAATTATGTTGACACTAATTTCCAAAAACCTTTAGGGAATTTTTCCCAAAGTTTAGTAGCAACTTGATAAAGAAGGGAAAGAGCGTGAATCTGATTGTAACTTATGGTCGAGATGAATAAAGAAATTACAAAGCTTGCAAGTGAATAGGCACTCGATTGGTCGTGGCCGCCCGTGTTTTGGGAATCGTCCTGAAAAAAGGAAGAACATGTTCCGTTAATTATTGCGAATGCTTGTAATTCGGATGTTTCGCGACTCGACGAGCAATGGGGTGCGGTAAAATTCTCTCCCTCGCGTATTCCAGTCCTGGGTTAAATAGTCAAGCAAAAGGGCTGTGGGTCGTGCCTTGTCACCCGTAAAAAGTAATGTGAAGTTGCATTCAAAACTAAAATATACGCTGCAACAAATTTTTTAAAGAGTTTTCCCCAAAATTGTGTTGGCGCAATTTCCAAATACATTTAGAAATTTCCCCCAAAGTTTAGTAGCAACTTAATAAAGAAGGAAAAGAGCGTGAATTCGATTGTACCTTATGGTTGAGATAATGAAAAGAAATTACAAAGCTCGCAAGTGAACAGGCACTTGATTGGTCGGGACCACCCGCGAGTTGGGAATCGTCCTGAAAAAACAACCGGTTCCGTAAATTATTGCGAACGCTTATAATTTCGGATGCTTCGCGACCCGACGAGCAATGAAGTGCGGAAAAATTTTCTCCCTCGCATATTCCAGTCCTGGGTTAAACAGTCACGCAAAGGGGCTGAGGGGAGTGTCCCGTGACCCGTGTTAAGTAAAGTGAAGTTGCATTGAAAATTAAAATATACGCTGTGAATATTTCTTGAAAAAGTTTCCCGAAAATTGTCTTGACGCAATTTCCAAACACTTTCGGGAAATTTGCCCAAAGTTTAGTAGCGTCTTGATAATGAAGCAAAAGAGCGTGGATCCGGTCATAAATTATGATAGAGATAATTTGAAGAAATTATGAAGCTTGCAAGTGAAGAGGCACCCGATTGGTCGTAACCGTCCGCGTTTTGGGATGTGTCCCGAAAAAGGAAGGACAATTTCCATGAATTATTGCGAAGGCTTGTAATTCGGATATGCAGCGACACGATGGGCAACGGGTTTCCGAAAAATGCCCTCTCTCTATTATTTCAGTCTTTGGTGAAATCGTTACGGAAATTTATTGTGGTAAGTGTCCCGTAATTCGTGATAAGTAAAGCTAAGTTGCATTCAAAATGAAAATAAAGACTGTAACAGATTTTTTGGGAAATTTCCCCAGAATTGTGTTGACGCAAATTTCCACACACTTTTCAGAATTTTCCCCATAATTTAGCAGTTTCCCGAACATTCTTGGGAAACAAAACTAAATTGTGAGGTTTCCCCAAGAATTGCTAGGAAAAATCAAATTTTGCCGTTTTTAGGGATAATTCCCAAATGTTTGCAAACATTATCAAAAGGTTTGGGGAAATTCCCTGAAGAATTGTCAGTATCATTCAATTTCCTAAGTTTAAGGGAATTTTCTAAACTTTATTAGTAAATTGACTGAATTTAGGAAAGTTCTCTAAAATATTGATAGAAATGCATTTACCCGACGAAATTGTGGATTAAGCCCTACAAATTTATAGAGAAATTTCCGAAAATTTTTTAAGGTGACGAATATGAATTAGGAGAGAAACAAGACTTGAAACAATACTTTTTCAAATTGCGGAAATTATATCAATATTAACCAACATTAGGATGGATTCTCGAATCCCAAAGATTCTAGAATCTAAAAAAGGATCGTTCTAAAAAAACGAGATCCCTGCAAACACTATAGTTTCAATGAGATTAATCATCAACATCATTCTTTAATATCAATGTAAAAATAAGTTTGCAACGTTCATACATAATAATATTTTTTTTAATTCCAAAAATAAATGTTGTGGCAATAAAACAAAGTAATACATTATTTCAAATGGTTGTTATGTCCAACGTCACATGTCCCTTTTTGTTTTAAAGTTCACGTTTCATGTTAAGATCGGAAGGATCTGCACTGAGGGATAAGGGAAAAGTCAGTAGATACAGAAATCGATAAATGTTTATAATTTAATAACATTTATTTATAAGCGTTAGATGAGTTTAATGTAAGTCCTAATTTTCAATCACGGATATGGGGGATGTAAATGTCTCTTCTGACCAGCACCTTGAACAAAGGTCTGGGTAAATTTCGACTCTTATGTATGAATAGGCTGTGTTAAAACAGGCGGTGCCCAAATGTAGGAAGGATAACAGAGTTGGGGAACGAACTGGTATTAAACAATGGAATTCCTGATTACTCACTTGTTGAATTAATATTCATTCCCCAAAACTGAACTGTGGATGTCAACTGAGCAACCCTAATTCATCTTTCTAAATCGTTTGAACTTTTTTAATTCATTTGGTACTTTTTGTAAAATTTTTGTAAAAATACGGCGGTTGAAAAAACAAAGAAAGTTTTCATCCTGATCCGTGCATGAAAAATTAAAAAATTCCCGCTTAAAAAATAAATTCCTGCATATTTCCCGTACATTTACTGCACCAATAAGTTTCCCATACCATTCCAGCTTTGCACAATTTTTCCAGAAGCTGGACACCCTGATTATTTACCCACGCAAAAAAAAAAATTATAATTTTCCTCTAAATGCTACTTTTTTTTTTAAATTTTATTTGACAAATTACTGCGATTGGTTTATTCAGATAGAACGAGGTCTTGCGATACACATAGGATGAAACTATTTTTGCGGTTGGTGATTACTATCTAAAATAATGTTTTACTTCATTTTATTGCTTATAAATTTATTTCAGTGTTTAAAAAAAATGGTTTATGTTTTCAATTATAAATTTTTCGACCTTCATTTACGTAACACCAGCAATATTCCACTTCCAGTCGGAGGTATCTTAATACAATCTAAAATCTTAATATAATTCCAGAAATATTTTGTAATAATATCTATAAACATCAAGAATGAGAGAAAATACAACTGGTTTCAAATTCAGAAAAAAAGGTTTTCAGGAAAAAGCGATATAAAACTGATCTTCCACAATATATATATATATATATATATATATATATATATATATATATATATACCATTAAACCATTTCCCTTTCAGGGTAGGCGTGACACTACCCGATTCGGGTAGTGTTTCTAGGTTTTTCTTGTATTTATAAATAACTACAAGTGTGGGCTCACCACACCCACGATGTGCCAACAGCACTCATGTCAGTATTCTTGAATGGTCACCCATCCAAGTACTAACCGCGTCCAACGCAGCTTAACTTCAGTGATCTGACGAGAACTGGGGTTTTCAGCGTGGTATGGCCGTTGGCAATAATTCCTTAATAATGAAGAAATTGACAACAATCTATAGATTTTGGTATATCTAGTTGACTCGTTATTGATCGCCCACTTGAAAAAATAACTGAAGACCGACTCAAAAGGAAAACTTACTGTAAGCTATACCTTAGATAACACAAATTGAGAAGAATCAAATTCAATCTTCTATACGTAACCAGAATCTCAGAGAAGAGAAAACGCAATTCATATAACAATGTCTTTGAAAGGAAATGTATTATTATCCAAATGTATTATTATTAATATATTATTACTTTCATTGATTCAATGTAGATCAGCTATAAATAATTTAAAAATTGGCTATTTTGAATAGAAAAAATTACTATTTTTTAAAATTATAAATTTTCATGTTATCAAAAATATTATTTTTGATGGATAAAACAAACCTGCAATTCCTTGTTGAAATTTTTTTTCTTACCCCACGCCGTTTGGTTCAAAATTCAAATTTTCGATTTTCTGAATAGTACTTTCAATGAATAAAACCAAAATGAGAAGTCCTATTGAAAAATAGTTCAAAGAAATTTGGTAGGATTTTCCAAAAGCTATAATTGCCCCTAAGGACTTTTTTCGTATTTTGCGTCGTTTGGGTCGAAATTTAAATTTTGTGGTACAAATTTCGGACAATTTCAATACCTTCTGAATGATAAATGATAAAACTGTAATAAATTAAAACAAATTTGCATCTCGTTTTTCGGCGAACAACTTTTGTCTATCAATTTTGGTCTCGTACCTTTTGTCGATTTTCCACAAATTTTTCATTTCTATTTTTATTGTCATTTTTTATGATTAAAACCAAAACTACGCATCCTATCAAAAAGTGATTTATACCAAATTTGTAGATGTGTTTTAGGTGCACAAATTTGGTGAAATAATTTTTTTTCGAAGCTTCTGTCGTTTTTCCAAACATTTTTTTATCTTCAATGTTATTTTTCACGAATAAAACAAAAATTATGCGTTCTATCAAGAAGTGTTTATTATCAAATTTGTAGATCTTTTTGGGGAGCACAATTTTTTCATTTATCTTTTTTCGTATCCTGCATAGTTTGAACACAAAATGGAATTTTTCATTTTTCATTATTTTTTGTGCGATCAATATTTGAATTTTTGACTTTTTTGAAAAATTCAAAAAGTTTTTAGGATAATCTTGTAGGAATTTTAAACAGCAACGTTTATCTTCTCTTGACTTTTTTTCATCTCGTGCACTGTTTGGCTTAAAATTTTGATTTTCCATTGGCTTTTTAAATTTGGTAAAAGCTATAGCTCTGATAGTTTTCTTTTCATCAAAAAAGGTCATGTGGATACATTGTTAGGCATTCTGAGTCCTAAGAATAACCGCACATAAAATTTTTTAATCTTAAAAAAATGGTTTCAAAAATTTTGAAAATACTCTAACTTTTTGAATTTCTATCCAAAATGGCTGATTAACGAACTTGTTCTTGTGAGGAAAAGTAAGGAAAATCAGGAGAGAAGACGTGAGGGGAGTTGGGAAGATTAGGGGTCGATAATTGAGCGAAAGTGATGGGGATATAAGGGGCGAAAAAGTATAGGAAATTATAAGAGGGGTAGTATGAGAGGGGCAGTGAAGGGAATGGAACGTACGGAAATAGAGGGAAGTAGGGAAGAAGTAATAGAGGAAGTGAGGTGAAATGTTTGTGGGGAATGAGGCGGAATTATGATGGGGGAAGTAAGGGGAATTGAGGATTATGAAGTAAGAGAAAATATGGGAAATAAGGGTCGAAAAATAAGGTAAAATGAGTCGAAATAAGGGAGGAATAGTGAATGAAGGGAAGTAGGGGAAGCAGGGAGGGAAAAGGGTAGTATGAGAGGGGCACTTATATAAATGGAGTGTGCGGATGTAGGGGATATTAGAGGATGGGTTATTGGGCGAGTGAGGGGAAATGTGGGTAGGAAATTAGGCGAAATTAAAAGAGGGGGATTAAGGGAAAATAAGGGCTGTAGAAGAAGAGGAAGTAAAGGAAGGTATGTAAGGGGTAATTTGGGGCGGGGGGTATGAGAAATAATGAGTGGGGTAGTATGAGAGGAGCAGTGAAGCGAATGAAAGGTAGGGTAGCAGAGGTAATTAGGGGAGGCTAATAAGTTAAGTGAGGGAAAATGTGAGTGGGGAAGTAGGAGAAAATATGGAAAATGAGGTTCGGAAAATAAGGTGAAATGAGGGAGCAAAAGTGATTGAAGGGAAGTAGGGGAAGTAGGTAGGGTAAGGGGAGGGGAAGTGAGGAAAGAAGAAAAAATTGGGGTAGTGTAATGAGTGGAAATGAGATAGAAGGTGTAAGGGTTGATTAGAAGAGGAAAAGTATGTTAAATTCTAAGAGGGGTAGTATGAGAGGGGCAGTGAAAAAATGGAGTGTGCGGATGTAGAAGATATTAGAGGATGGGTCATTGGGCGAGCTAGGGGAAATGTGGGTAGGAAATCAGGTGAAACTATAAGAGGGATAGTAAGGGGAAATATAGGCTGGAGAAGGAGAGGGAGTGAAAAGAAGGGATCTAAGGGGTTTTCAGGCGAGAGGAAGTATGAGGAATGTTGAGAGGGTTATTCTGAAATGGGCAGTGAAGGGAATGGAAAGTAGGGTAGTAGAGGAAATTAGGGGAGGGTAATAGGTTGAGTAAGGCGAAATGTTAGCGGGGAATGAGGCGAAAATATGGGAGGAAGAGTAAGGAAAAATAAAGAGTGGGGCAGTAGCAAAATCAGTGGAAAATAAGTGTGTGAAAAAGAAAGTGACATGAGGAGGGAGGAGACAGGAAAATTGAAGGGAAAGAAAGTAGGAGAAGTAGAGACAGTAAGCGGGGAGGAAGAAAGGAAAAGTAAAAAAAAGAGGAGTTGGAGTGAGGCTAGAAAAAGAGATTAAAGGTCGGGAAGTGATTGAAAGTGAGGGAAGGGGGCGTAAGGCGTAACGAGGGGAGGAGCAGTATAGGAATTTATAAAAGGAGTAGCATGAGAGGGGCAGTGATGGAAGTGAGGATAGGGGAAGAATAGGAAATGAGGGGAGGCGTAGCATTGTGATTAAGGGGAAATATTAGTGGGGAATTGGAAGACATCATGGAAACGGATGTAAGGTAAGATGGAGGGTGCTGAATTAGGGGAATCGAGGGGAGGGCTAAGAGAGTACTGCAAGTGAGTAGGAGACTGGAAATGAGGAAAAGTATGAAGCAAAATGGTGGAAGGGGGGCTGGAGAAATGTTATCTGGGGAAGTGAGAAGAGGGGGAAGTAGATGGAGAACAAGTTGGGAAAGACAGGGAAAGGAGAGGTTGAAGTTTGGGGTGGGGAAGGACGGAGTAGAGAGGGAAATTATGGGGGTTCCGGCAGATTTGGGCCGATTTGTGTAGTGATTTCAGAGTATGTGATTTTTCTTTCTTTCAAAAGATTGAAATTGGTTTACATTCATTGCAATAGATTTCTTATACTTGTGGGAGGAATCCTGAATGATTTTAGGTGATTACAAGTGATTTCAGAGTTATTGAAGGTTATTGCACATTCTTTCAGATGATTTCATGGGGTTTAGGATGATTATGAATAATTTCACTTGACTTTGAATAATCTGTAGAACATTCCAAATGTTCTGGGCTGATTTTTAAGTCATTACAGACTAACTTCAAGTTATTTTAGGTGATTTGATGATTCCAGGTGATTTTCGAGTGATTGAAGGAGATTTCACGTTATTTAAAGTAATTTTTTGGGATTTAAAGTGATTACCAGTAATTTTACTTGACCTGAAATAATTTCACGCCAAATTCCCAGAGATCTTAGCTGATTTTTGAGTGATTGCAAAAACCAAGTACAGTGAATTCAGGTGACTAAATGTGGAAAAGCGATTTCAATTTATTGGATCTAACTGTCCTGGCCTTCAGGTGATTGAAAAAAATTTTTGGTAATTGCTATGGATTTCTTATTATTTCGCGGAAAATTCTTACTGACTCAAGGTGATTTAGGGTATTGGATTCAAAGTAATTACCAGCACACTACATTCTGCATAATTGCAGATGATTGTAGGTAATTTCATAGTGATTGGAGGCTACTTCTGGTGACTTCCAAGCAATTGCAATTGACTGCACGTGATTTAGCGTAATTTCAAGTGTTTACAGATAGCTGCAATGATTTTGACAAATGATTACAGGTAAATGAAAGTGAATGCAAGTGATTTCTGATGATTTCACTTGATTTAGCGCAATTTGAAGTGATTTCAAGGTGAATTCAAGAGATTGAGTGCTAAATGCAATATTTTTTGTACACTGATTGCAAGAGTTATGCACGATTTCGACTGTGGAGAGGCTTCAAACACTAATGAAAAAAAAGGTTTCGTGAATTATTGCGAATGCTTGTAATTCGGATGTTTCCCGACCCGATGGGCAATGGGGTGATAAAAGGTTCCGTGTGGCTTTGTGTATTTCAGTCGAGGGTGAAATGGTCACGCAACGAAGTTATGGGGAGTGTTCCATGACCTATGCTACGAAAAGTGAACTTGTCTCTACCTTCTATTCATTGCAATTTTATTCTGGCGCCTCTTTTACCCCTTGGGATCCGTCAAATGGCATTTATTTGAGGAGTTGGCAAGCAAAGAAGAATAATTCCATTTTAACCCAGTCCGTAATGTTTGGAAATTTAAATTCTTTACCTATTTGTGAAGATCAGATACTTTCGACAATGTAAACTAGATGAAGTGAGGGAAAACGAGAAGAGGGGAAGCAGGGGAAATTAGAAAAGGGGAATTGGGGAATATGAGGAAAGGGAAAGTGAGGTGAGGGTAGGTAGAGGAACTTATGGGAATAGAAGTAGAGGAAATTAGGAGAGTGGTAGTAGTGGAGATGATGGGAAAGTATGGGAAATGAAGTGAGAAGAAGTAGGGGCAAATTAGGAGTGCGAAAGTAGGGAGAATGAGGAGAAGTTGGCGAGGGGAAATGGGGGAAGTAAGGGGAAATATAGGGTGGAGAAATAGGGAAAAATATAAGAGGAAAATTGATGGAGAATGTTACATGACCCATGTACCAAAAGTGAACTTTTTTTTTATTCTTTCATTCAATTTCATTCTGGCGCCTCGTTTACCCCTTGGGATCCGTCAAATGGCATTTATTTGAGGAGTTCGCAAGCAAAGAAGAATAAGTCAATTTTAACCCAGTCCGTAATGTTTGGAAATTTGAATTCTTTACCTATTTGTGAAGATCAGATACATTCGACAATGTGAACTAGATGAAGTGAGGGAAAACTAGGAGAGGGGAAGTAGGGGAAATTAGAAAAGGGGAATTAGGGAATATGAGGAAAGGGAAAGTGAGGGGCAGGGGGTGAGTAGCGGAACTGATGGGAATAGAAGTAGAGGAAATTAGGAGAGTGGTAGTAGGGGAGATGATCGGCGGGAAATTATGGGAAATGCGGAGAGAAGAAGTAGGGGCAAATTAGGCGCGGGAGAGTAGACACAATGAAGATAAGTGGGCGAGGGGGAATAGGGGAAATCAGGGGGAATGTAGGGTGGGGAAATAGGGAAAATGATGAGAGGAAAAGTTATGGGGAATGTCACATGACCTATAGTACGAAAAGTGAACTTTTTTTTATTCTTTCATTCAATTTCATTCTGGCGCCTCGTTTGTCCCTTGGGTATCTCCGAATGGCATTTATTTGAGGACTTGGCAAGCACAGAAGAATAAATCCATTTTATCCTAGTCAGCAACATGTTTGAAAATTTAAATTCTTTACCTATCTGTGAAGATCAGATATTTTCGACAATGTAAACTAAGGAAAGTGAGGGCAAATAAGGGGAGGGAAATCAGGAGAAATTAGAAGACGAATGTTTAACAAAATACACGAATTTTTAACCAAATAATTAAATGTTCTACCAAAAAGATTACAGTTTAACGAAATAATTGATTTTTCAAACGAAAAGATGAATTTTTAACTAAGAAGCTTTATTTTCTCTCAGAAAAGACGAATTCTCAATAAAATACATGAATTTTAAAACAAATGTTATAAGTTTCTACTAAATAAAATATAAATTTTCAATGAAAAATGGAATGGTTAAACTAACAGTTAAAAGAATTAATTTCTAATGAAATAGTTAAATTTTCAACCAATGAGATGAGTTTTCAATAGAATGATGGATTTTTGACAAACAAGTTAATTTTCAAACAAGAAAACTAAATTCGTAACGAGACTTTGGTGATTGTGAATTCTCTTTTGTTAAAGCTCATTCGGCTTTAAGGAACACATTATCATCACGTGTCTCGTGCTTCGCACTCGATTTTGTCCAAAGTGCAAACTTTCCTCCATTATGCAACGCTATTACATATATCAAATGTATGTTACATTTAATTATGTACTTTGGCCTGGAATTGCTTATTCAGATATTGCAAAATAAAATACAAATTTTATTTATCATGATTACTTTTAATTACTGTCAACGGCCATACCACGCTGAAAAACCCAGTTCTCGTCAGATCACTGAAGTTAAGCAGCGTTGGACGCGGTTAGTACTTGGATGGGTGACCATTCAAGAATACTGACATGAGTGCTGTTGGCACATCGTGGGTGTGGTGAGCCCACACTTGTAGTTATTTATAACTACAAGAAAAACCTAGAAACACTACCCGAATCGGGTAGTGTCACGCCTACCCTGAAAGGGAAATGGTTTAATGGTATATACTTTAATATTTGTTCCTCATTCGGCATTAAATTTTATTTTTAACTACCCTGAAAATGTATATCATTTGAATACATGTATATTATTACAATTCATAGTATGCATTGGTATTAAAACAGACGTATTTTTATTGTCTTGTTTTTTTTTATTACAAAAGTGCGCGTTCTATAAAAGAAAAACAATTTTGCTATCAAACATTTCATTGCAACTCCCAAAAAGAATTATTTTTCACCAAAAGATTAATTTTCTACGAAGAAATAAGAATTTTCAACAAAATTATTAATATTCCACAAAATTGTTTAACTTTCATATGAAAAAGATGAACTCTTAATGAAAAATGTAATAGTTTCTTTTTCAACGAAAAAAGATTTTAATTTTAAATTAAAAACATTTTAATTTAACCAAAAAAGAAGAATGTTCAAAAAAATAGTTGAATCATCAACCAAAACAGAATAATTTCCAACCAAACAGTTGCATTTATAAACAAAATTATGCATTTTAAACAAGAAAGATTTTTAACAACAAAATTTAACAAAAATCAAATTTTTTTACAAAATACATGAATTCTCAACAAAATTATTGAATTTCAAAATGAAAAAATGAATTCCTAATAAAAGATGTAATAGCTGCTATTTCAACTAATAAAGATTTCATTTCTCAATTAAAAACAATCGAATTGTACCAAGAAAGACGAATGTTTAACAAAATAGTTGAACTCTCAACCAAAACATATTAATTTTCAACCAAACAGTTGTATTTATTTTAAAAAAATGGATGTTCAGCCAAGAATATTGATCTTCTACCAAAAATAAGAACTTTCAATAAAATACACGAATTTTTGACAAAATACTTGAATTCTCTACTAGAAATGATCAATTATCCATTGAAAATGTCAATTTTTAATTTAAAATATAAATTTCAACTAAAAAAAGAACAGTTACATTTATAATAGTTAACAAGATTTTAGTTAAAATTTTTTCATTTTCAGTTAAAAAATTTTTAGTTAAAAAAAAGCTTAGCTTGCAACTTTGAGCGCGCCTAGGGCTCGCTCCTATTGGATTTCGCGCTTCGCGCTTGCTAATATATTAACCTCGCGCTACGCGCTCGGTCATTGTACTTCCCCCACATTTTTGCATAGTACTTTTAAAATTAAACGTCGAATCATCGACAACTGAAATTTAGTGATTGTGAATTCTCTTTTGTTAAAGCTCATTCGGCTTTGAGGAACACTTTCTCATCACGTGTCTCGTGATGAAGAAAGGTGAAAAGAAAATTTTAAGGTAGAGTTCAAAAATAATTTTGTTTTTAAACATTTTATTGTACCTTGCTTCTTTTTTCGAAAAATTTGGTTTGTTTATTTGATATATAATTTTTCGCGATTGAAACCAAAACTTCGCGTCTCATCAAAAAATGATAATTAACGAATATATAGCTCTTTTTAGGTAAACAACTTTTGTCTCATTGTTTTTTTTCGTAGCTTGTGTCGTTTGTCCAAAAATTTAATTTTTTATTTTGAATGCTGTTTTTTACAAATAAAACAAAAACGACGCGTCCTATCAAAAAATGATTAATGGCATATTTGTAGATTCTTTTTAGGTGCATAATGTTTGTTAGATAATATTTTTTCGTATCTTGCATAGTTTGACAGCAAAATGAATTTTTTTTATTTTTCATAATTTTTTGTGCAAATGTTGTAACTCTGATAATTATCTTCTTATCAAAAAAGTAATTGAAATAAATTATTCGACTTTCTGAGTAATACAACCCGCAGTACATAGAATATTTAATTCTTGAAAAACATGTTCTCAAAAATTTTGAAAATACTATAACTTTTTGGATTTTCATTCAAAATAGCTGGCTAAAGTACTAGCCTTTTTCTTTTAGGTCTATAAAAAGTGTTTTAATGCTCAATCCAATCTGATCATTTTTTCGAAAGTTATCGTGTCTAGAACAGACAGACACCTCCGTAAAAATAATTTTTTCTGGCTCAGGGGGTCTCAAAACGTGGAGATTTAATGAAATCCTGAAAACTCGATTTTTACATAAAACCAATACCTTCGCATTGAGTTGAGACTGTAAAAATTATTGAAAAAAAAAGTTTTTAACTAGATAGCGAATCTTACAAAAAAATTAATTTTCCAGAAAAGAGTTCAAAATTAAACTAAATAGTTGAATTTTTAATCAAAACAATGATTTTTTATCGAAGATGATTGATTTTCTACGAAAGAGATGAATTTTCAACAAAATAAATATATCTCCAAACAAATTGTTGAATTTACAACTAAAAAATATATAGTTTTAGCCAAAAATGAAACGAATTTTCAATAAAATAGTTAAATTTTGAACGAAAAATATAACTTTTTAATTAAATTGTTTCATTTTCAACAAAATAATTAAACTTTCAACTAGACATTAAAATTTTTAACCAAGCGAGATGAATTCTGAACCAAAAATGTGATGGTACACTTTTCAATTAATTTTTTGTTAACTTTTTAAATTATACAGTTTCTCTGAGAAATTTATTATTTTTTTATTTCATTTTTTTATTATATTATTACTTGTATAACGGATAAATCTAAAATTTCCCAACAGTGATATTCCGGTATTGTTTTTATTCAAATGCGAAAATAAACCCCCGGGGAGTGCTCCATATTATTTAAATTGATAGAATTGGGTTAAAGCATGAAAACGAGTTAAATGCCTCTTTCGTGAGAGCTGTTCAATGTTCATCCATTGAGAGAGTAGTGGCTTTTTTCACTCATAAAAAAGTAGAAATACAACATAAAATACGTCAGCAAAAATAGAAGAATTTATTTTAAATAATGGTAAAAAATATTATTTTGTAAATTTTATTTATTTTATAAATTTATTAAATAAATTTCAGTCAAAGTAGGTGCCGCGCGCCTACAAAACGGGTTTCGTACCCTATTCAGACGTTATTTAAGTAGTTTAAACCTCCCCCCCTACAATACCTTCCCTCCCTCAACCTTAACCCTACATTTCTTTACTACTCGTCTCTACCCTTCTTCTCCGACCCACACTTCAACCTTTAACCTTCCCCTACTACCCCACACCACATTTTCCCCACTTCACCACTCCTCATTTCGCCTCATTCACCCTAGTTCCTCTCCCATTACTTCCCATACTTCCCCACCACTGATTAACCCTACTTTCCCTTCCCTATCTTCACCTCACTTCTCCGGTTCGGTGAAGTGAGGTGGACCTCTTTGCTGTGCAAAGAGGTCCGCGTCATTCACTATGCGAAGGGGTACGCCTGGCACTGGAGAGGTTCATTTCCAGAACGTTTTGAACAACGAAATTTGTTGGCTTCCCCGCTCACATTATAAACTAACTATTTATTTTTTAGGTTTATTTATTTGTATTTAAGGTTATAAACATATAATTTTCCTAATATTATTGATAAAATTCAAAAAGATTTTTAAAAATTTCAGATATGTCAAATCAAAATTTCAACAAAAGATTTAATATTCAAACTAATAGGTTTCATTAATATTTTATTTATTATTTATTTATGTCTTATTAATAGCTGAAAGATGAATTGCCATCGAAAACTGTGATATTCAATATTTCAAACTAAAAATATCTTTATTTTAAATCAAAAACATAGGTAAAATCATCTTGAAAAAGAATTATCTTCAACCAGAAAAGACTAATTTTTAACCAGTTGCCCATTTAATTAAAAAAGATTATATATTTTTCGAAAGAGAGCGTAAAATATGAATTTTTATAACAGAAAAAGTGAATTTTCATGCAAAGACTTGATTTATCCAGCCAGAAGATTGATTATCTACCAAACAAGACGACTTTTCAAGCAAAATGATGAATCTTCAACCAAAAAAATAACTTTTTAACAAAGCAGTAGAATTTTTAACCAAGTAGTTGAATTACAAAAGAATGAATTTTAATTTTGAACTGAAGTGATGAATTTTCAACTACACAAATGAATTTTTAGAAAAGTAGTTCAAATTTTAACAAAGTGATTGAATCTTCAACCAAAAAAGATAAAATCTTCAAAAAAAAAGATAGCTTATATTAAAACTAAAAAATATTTTAATTTTAACTAAAAACGAGTTGAAATCATCAAAAAACCGAATTTTCCTCGAAACAGTTAAATGCTCATTCAAAAAAGATTTTATCTCAAACTTCCACTAAAAGAGATGAATTTTCAAACCAAGACAACGAATTTTGAACAAAATCGTTGATTTTTCAAACAAAAAAAAAAAATTTTTAGTCAAGAAAGAAAAACAATTGGAAAATTATGATTTGAAGGCAAAAATTATCTCTAATAAAAAATAAAAATATGAGAATTTTTTTTTATGACAAGATTATACAAAATTTAAGGCAAATTTTAAATCAGTTTGAAAGACATTCAGGACTTTTCAACGTTTGGAAATGATTTAATAATATTTCATAAATTTTCCAAAATCTTTTAAAGTCTTAACATATTTTTAATGTCTTTGTCACTTCTAAAATTCCTCAGTAGGTATCTTTTAGACTGACTCGAATTATTTACTTTAAATATTCTCAGGAACCGACTTTTCTATTTCTTGAAATTTTTTTATATTTAAAATTATTTTCGAAATTTTTCGAACTTTTAATTGTTTTTTAAAAGATTCGAATTTTTCATAAAATTTTGAAAAAATTCTGTCGCGTACAATCTTCCAGATTCTTTTTTGAAAATTTGGAAAACATTTTCAAATGTTTTGAAATCTTTTTAAATATTTTCTTAAAATACATTTTTGAAAATGAAAAATTATTCTTAATATTTCCAGAAATCTGAAGCTTTGTATCATTTTAAATCGTTTCAGAATTCTTAAAAAGCTTCCAAATTTTATTTCAAAAACTTCAAAAATCTACATTTCGTTCAAAAGTTGAAATATTATCAAATTTTCAAATTAGTCTCGAATCTTTTTCAAACTGTTAAAACTTTGAAATTTTTTTTTTTAAATCAAATTTTTCCTGAAATTTTTTTTAAATCCTTTAAAAATAATAAAAAATACTTGGAATCTTCTCTATTCTTTTTCGACATATTCTTTTAAAATAAAGCCTAAATCATGAGTTTAGATATTCCATGTTTTGTCCACAATTCCATTTTTCTCATCTCTTTTAAAGTGTTCAAAGGATTATAAATAATAGTGTGGTAGCAAATTGTTAAGAACAAAATTATTTCCCAATATTGAAGAACATTTACAACTAAAATTTTCCCTTTTATCCATAATGTATAGAAACATACAGAAATTAATTGCATCATGAAATAAAATTGCTTATTTGAAAATTAGGATTTATTAAATTGATGGTGCAGAAAATTGAGAAAATTATTAATCATTTTAAAAATATTTTGCTCAAAAGTTTTTTTATTATAAAAGTTGTAATTGCGAATTACAGAATTGCAGAAAATTCAACAGAACAAATTGAAAAAAGCCACTTAAAATCATATTCACGCAGTACGTAGTCAATCAGATATTCAACAGCGATGAGTGTGAGATTTTCGAAAATTTCGTTTCCTCAATTTTATTAGATTAGTCCGGTTGGAATGCAAAAAATTATAAAGTCAAAAAATCATTGAATATATTAATAATTTGACTATTTTATTTAGCAGGTGTAAAATTTGTTTTACTAAGCATACTTAATTGAACTTAATACGAGAAGCAATCAGTTAACAGAAATACTGTAGACTAATTATTTAAAAAAAAGGCTTCCCAATTATCATAAAAAGATATTTACACTCTTTCCGTTTCATGTTCAAAGACGAGCGCGAAGCGATGCAAAGTATAAGACGGGAAACATGCAACATGAGATGGAAAAAGGAAAAAGACTAACTCGAGAAACACGATTCTTCTATATTTCATCTCTCTATTTTAGTTTTGGTAGTTTCTTTTAACTGTTAAACTTAAATGTATGTTAGAGCAAAGCGGTCTTGTATATAAAAAAGTAAAAAAATTCTTTAATTGCTTGGGCGGGGTGCGAAAAAGATGCAATTACAAGTATCCGCTTGACGCATGCGCATTAATGCATCGGGCACCGTTGGGTGCACTGATTCACACTCGCAGAAAGCACTGCATCACACTCACATGAATCACTACTTCACACTCACAGGAAGCGCTGCTTCACGCTCGCAGAGAGCGCTGCTTCACGCTCGCAGAGAGCACTGCTTCACGCTCGCAGAGAGCACTGCTTCACGCTCGCAGAGAGCACTGCTTCACACTCGCAGTGAGCACCAGCTCGTCAGGCCTCCTGTATCAAATAATTTTTTTCTTCACAATTTATAATGCGAAATCTTAGATCGCCTACCATTTGTAGACATCGAATATACCCTCGCTGAACCAACAAGCTGGTAAAATATTAACCGTTTAAGACGCTTGATAGCACTAGTAGTACAAGTGGTAAACATTTTTGGTAACCATCGAGAGCATTTTGCTCACCGGTGGAAGCATTTTGCTCACCGATGTTGGATATTTTGCTTACCGACTTCGCGCACGATGCGGAACCAACCATTTTCGAAGTCTGCAAATGGTGGACAAACTTGGTTTTTGCATGTATGTAGAGAGAAAAAATAATTTCAAAGACTGTCTGGATAATAACAGAAAAATTCTTTGTCTCTAATGTACAATTTTTCATTTTTATGATTTTAAACACCCTGTATATTTTAGCTTCCCGTTAGCAAATGTATTTGCTTCTTCATAGAGGAGGCATTAGTTATTTTTGTCAAAAATAGACAAACCAAAGTCTTCATTTTGATCAATTTAAAAATGGAAATGTACAAAAAATACAAAATCACAAAATAATGCAAACAATTTTTCAAATACAAAGTCAAATCAGACAAATCAACTTTTTTATTCGAAATTATAATTTTTCGAGCTGGAAAAGGGAAGGCAAAAGTTCTGTCGCACCCTATCCCTTTCCCAGCTTTATGATTTCTTTACAAAAAATGTCAGAATTATTCTATTTGAAAATTTATGATCAAAAAGTCTTTTCTATTCATGCGTCAACTTTGAATTATCTCGATGAAAAAAGTATTTCTGCTTGAAACAGATGATTCAAATGTTATAAATGATCATAAATTCCTTAATCTCCAATAAAGTGTATTAATATTATAGATCAATCGATTTGCCTCGTATCAAGAAATATTTTCCGTTCTTGCATCAATTTTGAATTATGTTAGTGAAAAAAGTTCTACTATAAAAAACCGCGTTTTAATATCATGCATTACCATAGCTTCCTTACTCTTCAATAAAATGTATTAATATTATGGGTCAATCGATTTGTCTCGAATCAACACATCTTTTTTGTTCCTGCATCAATTTTGAATTATTTTATTGAAAAAAGTTTTACCATAAAAAACCGATTTTCAACATATATAAATTACCATAACTTCCCTACTCATTAATAAAATGTATTGATAATATAGGTCAATCGATCCGTCTTGAATCAACGCAACTTTTCTATTCTCGCATCAACTTCAAATTATGCAAATGAGAACATTTTTACTATAAAAGTCGATTTTAAAAATATATAAATTACCATGAATTACCTAGTATTTGATAAAATGTATTAATATTTCAGGTCAGTCGATTCGTCTCGAAACAAGGAATCTTTCATATTCTTGCATCAACTTTGAATTATGTTGAAGAAAAAAGTTGAACTATAAAAAAACCGTATTTCCAAATATTATGCAGTACCTTAGCTTCCTTTCTCTTCAATAAAATGTATTAATATTATAGGTCAATCGATTTGTCTCGAATCAACACATCTTTTTTGTTCTTGCAACAATTTTGAATTATATTAATGAAAAAAGTTTTACTATAAAAAACCGATTTTCAACCTATATAAATTATTATAACTTCCCTACTCATTAATAATAAAATGTATTGATAATATAGGTCAATCGATTCGTCTCGAGCTAAGGAATCTTTTATATTCTTGCATCAACTTTAAATTATGAGAATGAGAAAATTTCTACTATAAAAATCGATTTAAAAATATTTAAAGTACCATAACTTCCCTACTATTTAATAAAATGTATTATTATTGCCGGTCAGTCGATTTGCCTCGAAACAAGGAATCTTTTACATTTTTGCATCAACTTTAAACTATGTTGAAGAAAAAAGTTTTACTATAAAAACCGTATTTCCAAATATTATGCATTACCATAGCTTTCTTAATCTTCAAGACAATGTATTAATATTATAGGTCAATCGATTTGTCTCGAATCAACACATCTCTTTTGTTCTTGCATCAATTTTGAATTATATTAATAAAAAAAGTTTTACTATAAAAAAAACCGATTTTTAAAATATTATTGAGTTCTAAGATAAATTCAATGAATATTTTTCGAAATCCTTCAGTCAGTTTCAATATATCAGTGGTGAAAATAAGCCCTCCAAATTTCATCAATTCATCTGCAACCGTTTTCAAGTTATCGTGTTTACAAAAAAGTTTAACATCCACACACACACACACATCCGGACAATTACTTAGAACATTGTATTAGCCATTTATAAATTGAGGAAGTTTTAATTAAATGAATAAAAAATTTTTGGAAAATGTTACCATTACAAAGCTTCCTCTATGAGGAAGAACAAAAAATTTTGGATTCAAAAAGTTAGAATAATTGTTGATCCTGATAGGCTAGGCAGCACCCAATTAGAGCCAGAAAAGACTAACTAGATGCTAAAGAAAAAACTTAATTTTCCAGAGGTTGTTTTTCATTTGTAATACATTTTTATACCATAAAATGCTGGTCTTTGAATTTCAATAGTCAAGGAATTTTGAAAATGAAGTTTCTCGACCACCCAGTACTTAGTTCCTTTTTATATTCAAACCCGGAGTAGGTCATAAATCTGTAATAATTTGAAGTAGTAGAGCTCGAGGAAAATATCGTTCTTGAGTTTTGCGAACGACGTATAATCGATCAGAGCAGAAAAACATGCAGAACGCTCAGAGGTCGTCGCAATGGATAAGGTATCCTGTGCCGAGGTTTATACCTCGCGTGAAGGAACGAGACGGCAGCGTCGATGCTACTTAAATATTGACGCACCGAAAAGCGGTACGCAAATAAACGACGGCTTCTCCTATTCCTATTTTCCGTTGCCGTCGTTGATACGGGGCTTTCGTTGAAAAGGGTCGTTGCTGCTAAACTTTATTCGGAATTTCTGACTCGAGTTTACGGTTGCTGTAGTTTAAGACTTTTTTTTCAAATCCTGCTCTCAAAGGAGTTTACCTTACGTTTAAAGTTACCATCCCATATTTTTCTTAAAGTCATCATTGAAAGGATAAACAAGTGTTATTTCGAATTTCAAAGAACACAAAAATTTCGCGGGATCTAGTAATTCTACTTTCAGTACGCGATATCTTTGCATAGGGATTATTTGCCGCCATTACGCTTAGAGAAATAGTTTTTAAAATGTATTCGGAACGCACAGAAATTGTTTCTTTGCACACATAAGGAAAGCCCTCGTTTGGCCAGAGTTTACAAACACCGCAAAGGGTCGATTCTGCATCGTGCACGAAGGCGATGAGCAAAATCCGAAAAATCGGCGAGCAAAATGTTTTCATCGGTGAGCAAAATTCTCTCCGTGGTTACCAACACATTTTTCTGACCACTTTTACTAGTAGTTTCATCTAGCCTCGTAAACGGTTGCTATGTTAACATCGTGTTGGGTCAGTGAGGTTATATTATATGTCTGTAAGAGGTCAACAAACTCAGCTTTTGAATTGTAATTTATCAAGAAAAATATTATATTCGAGACACGCGGCCTTTCGGTTGGGTGCTCCCTGCGAGTGTGAAGTCGTCTCGCCGTCGGTTTCGTGCTAGGCCTTCACACTCGTAGTGAGCAGACCGCCCATTGTCCTCTTGTATCGAAATAGACTCTCGTAGCAAACTTTTCGAGTATTTTTTCGTTAAATGTCATATCGGTTCATGTCAAGTATCCAACAATTTAACTTTTTCGACATTTTATTATATTTAGTAGCCGCAATATAGGTTATATGTGGACCGTTCGAGAAAAACCTTTCTGATGAAACTGATGTTGCCAGGATTGGCAGATACTCCATCGCCACTTCATAGATGTGAGGATGGTGAGGCCTTATACTTATCGACTCCTGGTAAGCTTTATTTTTTTGCGGAGCAACAAGTCGGTTTAACACTGTCGAAGCTCTACTGCAACTCCTCCTGATGCATCTTCTTCGGCACCAGGAAGCTGCTGAGCCACCTCGGCATTCCGGCTCGGAATTCGATTTTGCCCTGGTTTTTTCTTTTACTATATTCCCTGAAATACGCCAAAAAAAATCACTCAATATGATACAAGTATGGAAATCAGGACAGGTGAATCAGAAGAATGCAATAGTAAACGCTTAGCGATAATAGAAACAGCACAGTCCACATAACGAGCACTCTTGAAGTGATGTTTCTTTGATCAGAGATGTAAGATGATGTATTTTTTTCAAGAAGTTGAAACCTGGTTTCGATCTCCGTCAGCAATCTCGATTTCAGATTGAAAGCACCCGGATGATTTACAGGATACTGGCTTCTTGTCTGGAAAAAAATAAATATCAATGAATGAGGATATAGCATTAAATTTATGTATTGTGTTCTGAGCATAAATACAAAGCATTTATCACACTGCAAGCAATCGTGGCTCTGGCAGGTACTTGCTTAAAGTGACGGAATTTTCAGCGCACACTCCTGTAATTGCTTCTCACAATTATTTGAGCAGATTCTTTACGTCCCTGGCAAATTCCTCATCATCGGGTGTTATCGTCATCGCCTTCTTTACTGGACTTTTCCCTAGCGATTTTGAACAAAAATCGGCCGAAAAAATCGGACCAAAGAAGAAATGGTTCTAGCATTTGAAACACCGAATTGCACTGGTCCTGCACTGCTTGAATAAGTTTTAGGCATTCCGCCTCTGCTGTGCCCCATTCTTGCTTTTGAAGTTCCTTGAACTCCTCCGTGGCTTTCTCGCTTATCCTAAAAAAACCTAAAGTTTTCTTGATTTTTCAAATGACTTCCTTTAATAAATAGCTGGAGGAATCCCTGGATCATCATGGTCGGGCACATCATAACCAAGCACATGATCTTCGAGCTCATCCTCACTATTGTCAGGGTCTGACAGCGATTTAAATGGAAATTCTAAATAAAAATGTCAAGAGAGAGGCATAAAAAATGATAGATTTCAGATAGATTTCAAATATTTCACAAAGGCTTTTATTATTTCACAAAGATATCAAATAGATTTCAAAGATTGATCAAAGATTTCAATGATTTTCTAATGATTTCACAAAGATTTCGGATAGATTTAAAAGACTTCATAAAGATTACAATAATTTCAAAACTAGTATTGAATATTTCCAAAATATTTCGCAAAGATTTCTTAAGAATTCCCAAAAATTTCAAAAGGACTTTACAAAGATATAAGTGATTTCCCAAAGATTTCAAATATTTCGCAAAGCTTTCAGATGGACTTCAAAGATTTCACAAAGACTTATATTATTCCATACAGATTTCAAATGTATTAAAAAAATTGAACAAAGATTTCAATTATTTCCTAATAATTTCACAAAGATTTCGTATATATTGAAAAGACTTGACAAAGACTTGAACCATTTCTCAAAGATTTCACAAAGATTTCAATAATTTCACAAATATTACTGAATATTTTGAAAATATTTCAAATTTTTCGCAAAGACTTTCAAGGAATTCCCAAAGATTTCACAAAGATTTCAAAGATTTCAGGTAGATTTCAAAGATTTCTAAAAGACTTATATTATTTCACAAAGATTTCAAATAGATTTCAAATATTGAACAAAGATTTCGATGATTCCCTGATGATTTCACAAAGATTTCAAAGATTTCGTATATATTTTAAAGACTTTACAATGACTCCAATCATTTCTCAAGTATTTCACACAGATTTCATTAATTTCACAAATACTACTGAATATTTTAAAAATATTTCGCAAAGATTTTCACAGAATTCCCAAATATTTCACCAAGATTTCGATGATTTCCAAAAGATTTCACAAATATTACCAAATATTTTCAATATTTTGCAAAGATTTCCAAAGATTTGACCAAAATTCAATGATTTCCTGAAGATTTCATACAGATTTCACAAAGATTTCAAATAGTTTGCTAAAATTTCGAGTAGATTTAAAACATTTAACAATTACTTCAATATTTTACAAAGAGTTCTATTATTTCACGAAGATTTCAGATATGTCAAAGATTGAACACAAATTTCAAATATTTCGCAAAGTTTTTAGATAAAGTTCAAAGATTGCACAAAGATTACAATGATTTCCTAAAGATTTCAATAATTTCACAAATATTACCAAAAATGTCAAAAATATTTCGAATATGAACTGAACTGATTTCAGAAAGATTTCAATCATTTAACAAAGATTTCAGATAGATTAAAAAGGGATAAAGATTTCGATGATTTTCCAAAAGATTTGATATATTATAAATAAGCATCCTTAATCCTTAATCTACAATAAAGTGTATTAATATTATAAATCAATAGATTTGCCTCAAATCAAGGAATCTTTTCCGTTCTTGCATCAACTTTAAATTATGTTAGTGAAAAAAGTTTTACTATAAAAAACCGTATTTTCAAATATTATGCATTACCATAACTTCCTCACTCTTCAATAAAATGTATCAATGTTGCAGGTCAATCGAGTCATCTTGAATCACCACAACTTTTTTATTCTCGCATCAACTTTAAATTATGAGAATGAGAAAATTTTTACTATAAAAATCGATTTTAAGAATATATCAAATACCATAACTACCCTACTCTTTAATAAAATGTATTTTAACACTGTAAGTCAATCGACTTGTCTCGAACCAAGAAATCTTTTCTGTTCTTGCATCAACTTTGAGTTATGTTGCAGAAAAAAGTGTTACCATAAAAAACCGTATTTTCAAATATTATGCATTAATATTATGCCACGCTGAAAAAACCAGTTCTCGTCAGATCATTGAAGTTAAGCAGGGTTGGGCGCGGTTAGTACTTGGATGGGTGACCATTCGAGAATACTGTGTGCTGTTGGCATATTATGGGTGTGGTGAGCCCAAAATTGTAGTTATTTATAACTACAAGAAAACTATCCACCTAGAAACACTACCCGAATTGGGTAGTGTCACGCCTACCCTGAAAGGGAAATGGCTTAATGGTATACATACCACATCTTCCTCACTCTTCAATAAAATGGATCAATGTTGCAGGTCAATCGATTCATCTTGATTCACCACAACTTTTTTATTCTCGCATCAACATTAAATTATGAGAATGAGCAAATTTTTACTATAAAAATCGATTTTAAAAATATATCAAATACCATAACTTCCCTACTCTTTAATAAAATGTATTGATATTGTAGGTCAATCGATTCATCTCAAACCAAGGAATCTTTTACATTTTTGCATCAACTTTAAATTATGTTGCAGAGAAAAGTTTTACCATTAAAAATCGTATTTTCGAAAATTATGTATTACCATAGCTTCCTTACTCTTCAGTATAATGTATTAATATTATAGGAAAAGCGATTCGTCTTGAATCAACACATCTTTTCTGTTCTTGCATCAACTTTGAGTTATGTTAATGACAAAAGTTTTACTACAAAAAATTGATTTTCAAAATATATAAATGACCATAACTTCCCTACACTTTAATAAAATCTATTTATATTATGGGTCAATCGATTCTTCTCGAACCAAGGAATCTTTTGTATTCTTGCATCAACTTTAAATTAAGCTAATGAAAAAAGTTGTACTATAAAAAACTGATTTTTTAAATATTATTGAGTGCTAAAAAAAATTCAATAAATATTTTCAAGGAATCCTTCGGTCAGTTTCAATATATTAGAGGGGAAAATAAGCCCTCCAAATTTTATCAATTTATCTGCAACCGTTTTCAATTTATCGTGTTCACAAAAAAATGTGACATCCACACACTCACACACATTAATACACACACTCAAACACATCCAAACACACATCCGGAAAATTGCTTAGAACATTATATTAGACATTTTCAAATTGAGGAAAGTTTAATTAAATAAATTGCAAATTTGTGGACAATTTTACCATCACAAAGCTTTTTCTATGAGGAAGCAAAAATTCGAAATGGAACCTATTTAACAGATAAGCACTTCCAAACTTATTTTTCCATACTCAAGCCGTAAGATAAAGAAGCAGTAAAAAGTTTTCGGATCCAGTATCTTCCATGGAATTGTAAAAGCAGTCATAATTTCTAAATACAGATTTTTCTCAACGTCCAAGTTTACAACTTTATTACCTCATATTTTTTATCACTTTGCGAAAAGCTAGAAACGAGCCTCAGTTTAGATTCGTGCAAAACTTGGCTCATTACAGTATATAATAAAAAGTCGTTATTCCACTGCTCTTATCTCCATGAAATAAAGAGACGAAGGGCGGCCTCACGTCCAGACTAAGTAGCTCCGAGGCCTCCGAGCTAAATAGTCTGATGCCACGCCTCAGAGTGCTTTGTTTCTTTATACAAGAGCGAAAAGTCGGATAAAATTCCCTATAAAAGGTACGAGCTGAGATCAAAAGGAGGTAAATTAATATTCCCTGAATTCAGTTTTCCTGAACATTAATTTTACCGATAATCATTTGACCGAATAGTAATTTTCTATTGTTTTTATTTATGCTAATTGTTAATTTATCTAATTTGTCTTCATCCATTTTTTATGCATAGAATTTAAAATTCGCAAGCTTGTTCAGTTTTGAATGCTTATCGTTTAAAATAATATTTTGAACATCGTTTACATTAATTACAATTGAAGAATTTTTGAATTTTAGATATTTATAAATAAAAATTCTAAAAGGGCCTAGCCGGATAAGTATGTGAAAAGTGCCCTTGAGCCTTATCAAACCGGACTTTGTCCTATGCGTACGTTACCAAAAGAAAACACCTTTCTGCAGAGATTAGCCTTTTAAGATTGAAGATTACCTTTCAAGGTCACGCTTATGGTTTTCCAGTTTTTTGCGTATATCTTGGACTCTTTTTGACGGATTTTGATCAACCAGCGGTCAAATTAAAGATCTTGAAAAAATTCATTTAATAAAATGTTTCAAGCATTTTTGCCGTGAAATTCAAATTTTGACAGGCATTCAAATATTTGAAGTCGAATTTTCTCGAAAACAAAGATACATACATTAGCGAAAAAAAATTACCCAGTTTGCTTACAAATCAAGTATTAATTATAAAGTTTTTGAGATTGAGTGGTTCAACATGGCAGAAAAAATTGAGAAACGTACTTTCATGCGAATATTGGACTTCAAAGATCTTACATGACTATTGAAAGATTTGAGCAAGTGACTTTTTCACTATTTGCAATAAGAATAGTCGTCTAGAATGTTCCTGAAACTTCTGACACTGACGAAATATATTTCTACCCGAAATTCTTTTAATTGCCATATCTTTTGCAGTTCAAAAGGCCACGGGAGCTTACCAATTTCTTTGGTAATATACGATTTATGATTTTCCTCAAAGTCCATAATTTTTCTTCTATTTACGTTAATTTTGAGGCCAATGTTCTTCCAACTTGTATTCTGTTTGCTCAACATTCTTTGCAAGTCTTCTATTGACTCCGCCATAACAACCTTATCATATGCGAACACTAACCCACGTACCCTCACTGTACCAAGATCCACACCTTCTTCGTCGAAGAGGGTCACTCTCAGACACTTGTCCATATGAATAAATTATTTCGAAATTTTTTTAAAGAATACTGTTTTTAGCATGAATTTTACATAAAACTGCTCCTTTAAATTTTTTGGAGCATTTTCAGGGCAAAAACATAATGATCAGGAGGGAGGGGGTAAAATTAAAGCTATGGGCTGAAAATTATTCCTTGTAGCTTCCTTAAGAGGTGACCAAAATTTACTTTTCAAAAAGTTGATAACAAGTACTTCTTTTCTCCATTTTTTCCAAAACCGAGCTGTGTAATGGAAAATTAACTTGATTTGTGAACGACAATTTCCAGTTTTCTATTCTAATATTTTCAAAGTATTAAAGTAATGCGCGCTGATAAAAAAATCCAACTATTTTTGGTTAAAAGTTCATTATTCTCTGTTGAAAAGTCTACTATAAAATTTTTGGTTGGTAATTCATTTTTTTTATTAAAAGTTTTATTATTCGGGTTTTGGCTTAAAAATTCAACAATGCGATTACCAAAAATGTTAATCAAATTCTTGAATTTTTAAGCCACAAAGACGAATTTCCAACCAAGCAATTGAATTTTGAGCCAAAAAAGTGACTTTAACAAAATTGTTGAATTCTCAACAAAATAATTAAATTTTGAACCAAATAATGAAACCTCCAACAACAAAAAAATGAATCTTCAACCAAAAATTTAATGGTAGACTTTTCAACAGAGAATAATGACCATTCAATCAAACATATTTGGATTTCTTATTGTTTGATTTGCTTTAATACTTTGAAAATATGAGGATAGAAAATTGGAAAATGTGGTTCAAAAATCAAGTTAATTTTTCATTACACAGCTTGGTTTTCGGAAAATGGAATAAATAAGTACTTGTTGTTAACTTTTTATAAAGTGAAGTTTGGTCACCACTCGAGGAAGGTTCACGGGATAATTTGCAACCAATAACTTTTAAATCACCCTCCCCCCTCGATCCTCGTGTGGTATGCCTTGAACATGCTCCAAAAAATGCAAAATAGCAGTTTTATGTAAAAATCATGCCAAAAACGGTATTTTCAGAAATGTTTTATAAATTAATTAGTCACAGGTACAAGTGTCTAAGAAAGGCCCTTTTTGACGAAGAAGGTGTGGATCTTGGGACATTGAGGGCGCGTGGGTTAGCGTTCGCAGATGGTGAGGTTTTTATGGCAGAGCCAATCGAAGACTTGCAAAGAATGTTGAGCGAACTGCATATAAGTATGAAGAATACTTCAAATATTTGAATGTCTGTCAAAATTTGAATTTCGCACCAAAAACTGTTGAAAAATTTATGAGATGTATTTTCATGAGATCTTTAATTTGATCCCAGAATGATTAAAATCCGTCAAAAAAAAAATCTGAGATAAACGCACAAAACTGGAAAACCATAAACAAGACCTTGAAAGGTCATCTTCAAGGTTGAAAATTTCTGGAAAGTTTTTTCTTTTTGTAACGTACACATAGGACCAAGTCCGGTTGGATAAGGCTCAAGGGCACTTTTCACATACTTATCCGGCTAGGCCCTTTGGATTATTTTGGAAATCGAGAGTCAAGTTTCCAATTCTAAAACTACCAAATGGAGGAAATTTGTAATGTAAATCATCAATCTTACAAAATTTTTGATTGTCCAAATTGTCAAAATTAAAAACTCTCTCATTTTAACAATTTGCAATTCAACGTTCTGCAATTTTGCACAGCTGCAATTGAAAATTTGAATTTTGCACTGTTGACGTTGAAGTCGACGAAGATTCTCTTTCCACTAATTTCATTGAATTTTATTAATTTTTATTAAGAAGGGATGCCGGAACCAGTTTCGATTTTGTAGAGGGATCGAATTGTCGTACCCAAGAACCGATTAATTGGAATCGATCCCAATTGCAGGAATCAGTTATAAAATCGATTTTTGCCGCCAACATTGACTCTTTTCCTATTAATTCAATTCAGTTTGAATAATTTTCATTAATATTTATGAAGTTTCAATAATCAAAATCAAATTTCAAGTGATCACTGTGTGACAGAAAATCACTCCAGTCCAATAAATTAAATTAAAATATCAGCAAATGACCCATCCGCAGACGAAAAGATGAGAATTTCCATCTCGAAGTCCATTTAGGACTTTACGGTCGATTTTCAAAATTCAAATCCGTCGTCAGTATGTCAGGTTCCTGACTTATTCGTAGTACGATTAACGGTCAAAGGGTCTTGGGACCCAGACCCAGAGCCATGCGGTATCGAGTGATTTTTGTCGAAATTGTAATCACCGTTGTGGGTTGACTTCTTCGAAAACTTGAAATATTCAAGGACATTTATATTGGATATCATTATCGGATTATTTTGGCAATCGACTAAGGACACTTATATTGGATATTATATCGGATTATTTTGACAATCGACCGAGAAGTGTTAAGTGACAATTATATTAAATTTGAAGTATTTCTGGAACATGGCTACACTTTCTTGTTGAATTTATTACTGGGTTTACTCGATGAACCCGCCCTAATTAATGTAGTCACGGCTACAAAATTCTTAAAATTTTAATCTTTAAACGAGCCTTGGCAGCTCTAGCCCAGGCCGCGCCAAGTGAGTGACGAATTCTGGAGAAAACGTAATTAGAATTATGCTTAATTATTTTTTAAACCTATCACAGAATTCTATCCTGTCTCAACTGGTTTTTATAAGGGGCAGGAGGTGGGGGGAATCTTGGGAATAGGAATCGACGAATCTTTCTCACCTTCAAGTCTGAAACCTTAGACGCTCGCTAATTTCAAAAATTAAGTGCAGAGGGGGTTATTTGCAGCTTAGCTCTTCCGGTTTGGTAGGAATTACGAAAATGTAAAGCATTCGCGTTAATGTGCAGTAAAGGTAAAAAGCGTGAGCGCCAAGTCGGAAAGGAGTAATTAATTTTCTCTCAAACCTGCATGCGCTCCTGCTTCGAATACCTAGTGAATGGATATAGTGGACAAGACAGTTAAGAGTTTCCGGTGTCGTCCATCAATTTTAAATTAAACGAAGAACATTACGGCGATTAATTATGTTGCCCTAGATCTCAAGCTGAAAGTGATGAAAATAAAGCTGTTATGAAGTCATTTTTTCGTTCCATTTTAATAAAATATAGAATCAAATCGGGGCTTTAAATATAACAGGGATCACAGTGCTCCCTAACACTCCCCTTTTTTGGGTTTCGTAGTCCCGGGCAGAAACCCGTCATAGTTTTTTCCAAAGAGGGGAAGTAAGGGGTAAGGAAAAGCAGGGAAGTAGGGAAAGTGAGAGAAAATGAAGTCAGGGAAGCTAAGGAAAGTGAGGGCAGATGAAAGAGGGAAGTAAGAAAAGTAGGGGGAGTAAGGAAAAATTGATGGTGAGGAATTGAGCGTAGGAGAAGTAGGGTATATTGGGATAGGAGAAGTAGTGAAAGTAGGGAAATTTAGGAGGGGGAGGAGAATTTAAGGTGATTGAGGGAAGCAGAAGTAGGGGAAGCGAGGAGAAGTAATTGGATCGGAAGTAGGGGAAGTAAAGGGAAATGATGAGAGGGAAATTAGGTGAAGTGAGGGAAAATCAGAGGAGGGAAAGTAGGTGAAGTGAGGGAAAATGAGTAGTGGGAAAGTGAGAGAAGGGGTAGTAGGAAAAGTCAGTAAGATTGGGGTAGGGAAAGTAGGGAATATGATGGAAGGGAGTGTTTGAGGAGCGAGGGAAATTAGGGGAGCAAAATTAGGTGAAGTTAGGGAAAATGAGAGTAGAGAAAGTAAGGAAAATGAAAGAAGAGAAAGTATTGGCACCGGAGGAAATGAGGGGAGGGGAAGTATAGAAAATGAGGAGAAATTATGGGAGTGAAAGTAGGTGAAATTAGGGTAACTAGGGGCGGGTGAGTAGGGGAATTGAGGGGAAATCTAGAGTGTGGAGGTAAGGTACATCAGGGGAAATGAAATATTAATAATTGAATTTACAAGAGATGAAGATTCAATTGTTTAAAATTGAAGAAAATTGAATATTCAACTGTTGATTATTGAAGAACATTTATTTCCAACAATAAAATATTTAAAAATAAATAATTTTACAATTATTTAATCTAACTAGACAACTTCAAAGAAAAACAAGAGTTGTTAGCGAAATAGTTGTACCCTCAACCAAATAATCGTAGATGAATTTTTAACGTTTTACTGAAAAAAACGAATTTTCAACAAAGCTGTTGAAATTTCAACTACAAAAGATGAATTCTCAACGAAAAAGATAATAGTTGCTATTTCAAATAAACGATATTTTTAATTGAAATCAAAAACAGTTAAACTCAGTCAAAAAAAGACAAATTTTCTACAAAATAGTTGAATCCTCAACCAAAACAGATGAATTTTTAACCAAACAGTTGCATTTTTAATAAAAAGGGATGGATTTTCAGACAGGGAGATTATTTTCTACCAAAAAAGAAGAATTTTCAGTTAGTCAAGTAACATCAATTAAAATGACTTATGAACATCTGGTCAACGCCGTAAGATAAAAAAAAAGATATATCAATTTTCACCTAAAAGTTGAATAGATTTTCAGATTGAAATATGAAGTCTCAACAAAAAGAAACGAGTTTTCAGCAAAATGGTTCCATTTTTGCACAAAGAGATAAATAAAAAAAATTTCAGCAGAAGAGTCCAACATTCAACTAATTAGTTGAATTTCCAACCAAAAAGATGATTTTTTAACCAAGAAGATTAATTTTCTACCCAAAAGTCGAATTTTCAAAAATAATATACGAATTTTTAACCAATTTATTGAATTCTGACTAAATAATATAAAGTTTGAACCAAAGAGATGAATCTCCATCCATAAAATGACTTTTCACCAAAAATATAATATTAGAAAAAATTTAATTTGAACCAAAAATAATTGTATTTTCTTATTGGGTTCTATTAATTCAGTTCGCATTTAGGCAAAAAAAGAGAAAAAGGTGAAGTTTTTCGAAAACAGGGGAAAAGAAGAATTTGGTTAAGAATGGGGAAAAGAGGAGAATGGTGTAATATTTCGCAAAATTCTAAAGTTCGTTAATTCTCAAGATAAGATATCAACTTTTATTATTTATCAAAAACATTGTTCTTGTTTTTCTTTTATACTATTTGAGATAATAGATACACTCCAAGTCCCATATAATAACAGTTTCGGGGGATGCCTCGCACTGGCTTTCTACTAACTCGTTACCCTCGAAACGTAAACAGTCACGGCCGCCTGAACCGTTTCCAATTCGAATACATAATATTGCGCAATATACTCGACCTAGTACTCGCGCACTGCGGCTCTTCAGAGGTGAAAGTCCCAACCATGTCTCACCCTGCCCGCTGAGAAACTGCGTGGGCCAGCAATTCTAGGAATTAGAAAACCGGACCGGTTTCTATGGGACTAAATAATAAAAAACTTAAAAAAATTGGTTATGTGTTAAATCTAATATTTATGTGACATTATGTGAGTAATTAGGTACACTTTCCTAAACTATTCTGAATGAGGAACTTAATTTCTAAGTTTCTTGTCTACACTTAATGAGTTATCCGAGAATTGTAACATTAGAAGTACTTTCCATGTGAAGTGCGAAGCGATTTATTTTCTTGGAAGTCATCAACAAGTGAATGAGATTGATAATTTTTTTAAGCAAAATGCGTCCCCAGAGATCCTTGGAAAAAAATGCTTTCAGGATTTTAATACACTTTAAGACACCTTTCTTAGGAGCAGAAACTCTTAATTTATAAGCTGTCGCGGCTGCCTCTTTTTTACGATGTAAAATGCAACGCCTGCTAGCTAAGAGGATTGAGAGCGCAGAAGAGAGAAGGTAAAATGGCTTAAATATAGAGAGAACATGCCTTGGCCTCACGACAGTATTGACACTATTTGACACTTTTTTCGAAGGATGCAACTTTGTTGATACTTCTTTGAAAAAAAGGAGTGGAAGCAGGTGCTGCAAACCTACGAGGAAGGATTTTGTAGCCTATTAAGACGTCAATTAAGTTGTTGAAATCCCCCCTCTCCTAATCTTCCACCCGTAACATCACCTTTTAGTCCACTCCTTCCCTAACTTTTTCCTCCTCTACTTCTCCCTCTCCTCGCTTCCTCAGCCAACACTCCTCTTCATCCACTTTCCTTCCTAAGCCCTCCATTACCTTCCCCACTCATCCTTTTTTTCTTATAATTTCCCCCACTGTCCCTTACTTACGCTTACTTTCCCTACGTCCCTTCTCTAATTTATCCTTATTTCCTCTACTCACCCTTTCCTCATTTCCCCTTATTTTTCATAATTTCTCCTCTTTTCATTTCCCATACTTATATTTCCTCATAACCCCACACTTTCTGTACATCCAATCCCATACTTTCCCCATTATTCCCAAATTTCTCATCACTTCCTCTATCCCCTATCCTTATTTCCGCTCACTCCACTTCGCCTCGTTTAAACTGATTTTCCTCACCTTATTTCCTCCCACTTCCTCCACTTCATCTGCCTCACTTACCCTACTTCCTCTACTCACACTTTCCCAAAGTTTTCCTACTTCCCTCCGTTTACTTTTTCTTTCGTTATTACCTCTCCCCCTACATTCTTTTTATTCTCTAACTACACCTCACCCTATCTCATTACCTGTCACTTCTCACTCCTCCCTGATTTCCCCTGACATTCAATACTTACCTTCTTCTTATTTTTCCTCAGTTTCCTTCCCCTTGTTTCCCCCAGATGATCTTTCCTTATTCACAGTCACTTCCTCGACTTTCTCTCCTCACACCCTCAATTTTCCAAACTTTTCAGCACTTTCTCTACTATGTCTCCCTTTATTCCCCCTCACTCTTTCTACTTCCCCAACCCTAATTTCTCCTCAGTCCCCCAAATGCCCCACCATTAATTCTTTCTCCATCACTTATCTATAACTCACCCCCACCTCATCTAATTCCTATTCCCTCACTTCCTATACTTCCCCCAGCCTCACCCTCTTTCTCTCTCCCCTATTTCTCCAACCACATACTTTTCCTTCCACAATTTCCCACCAATTTCACAATCCTCACTCCCTTAGTTCCCGTCTCTTTATTTTCCTTATTCCTGTTTTTTGCCCTCCGTTCAGTTTCATTCCACCTCCTCCATCCCCTAAATACCACTCACACCCCTTCACTTCCTCTACTTCCTCATCCCCTATTTTTCATACTCTTCCCACCTCTCTACACTCATCAACTCCATCACTTACCTTCCCCTAACCTCCCCTCATTACCTTTCACGGATTTCTCCTCACTCTTGTCTCACTTCCCCCTGATCAACCCTATTTCTCCCACTTCACATTTGCTCATTTTCTCTCACCTCCCTACTTCTTATCTCCTTATTTCTCTTCACTTCCCCTACTTTTCCTCTCAACACTACATCTACATCCCCGCCCATCATTTCTCAAATCGCTCGTTAATGCAACTCTTTTTTCACTTGTGCTTTCGAAGCTTCTAGATTTTATTTAATTTACAAGATCTTAAAGTATTTCAAGGGATTTGTAGAAATTTTACCAGAGCTTCGTGATTTTGTAGGATCTCCAAGGAATTTAAAGAATTAGAAATTTTAATGTATTTCACTGCATTTCAAAGGACTTAAAATATTTTCAGACATTTTGCAAGATTCTAAAAAAATTTAGGAGGTTAACGAAATTTCAAGAATTCTACAAGGATTTCAAAGGGTTTTGAGAGATTTTATGGAATTTGAAATAGTTTCTAGAGAACTTTGAAAAGTGAATAAAAGGGAATTAAATGTTATTGATTTCATGGGACTTTATGGGGTCTTATGGGGTTTCAAAGATTTTAACATTGTTTCAGGCAATGTGAGCGTAACCTGAAAATTGTTTTCCTAATTGTTTTCCAAAAAATTTTAATTTTTTCTTGCTTGTTTCATTATTATAAAAATTTAGTACCAGATCCGCTTTTCTTAGTGCTTCATATTTAGTCTTCCAAATGTTTATCTCGATATCGCTTTTCGTGTGATATGCAGTTGGTTTTGAAAAAAATGTTAAAAAAAGTTTTCACGTTACACTCACATGTCCTTAAGGCATTTCTAAAGATATTGAAAATTTCAAGATATTGTAAGAAATTTCTGAAGATTTCACAAGATTTGAGAGATTTTAAATAATATAGTGTATTAAAAAATTTGCTCAGAATTTTATGAGATTGCATAGAATTTCGTTAGGTTATTAAAAATTTCAAGAGATTTACAAATTTCCAAGCAATTTCAAATTATTACGCAAGATTTCAGAAAATTTAAAAGATTTCCATGATTTGAAGGAATTTTACCATATTTGAGAGATTGATAGGATTTAAGAGAAATTAAAAGATTCCATATAATTATAAGGATTTTCATAGATTTCAAAGGATTTAAAAATATTAAAGAGTTTTTCTAGATATTTCAGAGGATTTCAACAAAATTCAGGATTCTCAAAGAATTTTGCAGGATTTCAAAAAATTTCAAAGATTTTTCAGAAATTATTCAGGATATAAATGAAAGAAATATATTTATTGGCTCTTAGCCAAAGAAAATTTTCTTTGATTCAAACAAATTTCTGTTGTTGAAAATAAATGTTTTTTTGTTACGAAAACATTTTTTTAAGTTCAAAATGATTTTCTTTCCCTAATTCACGACAAGTATTGCTCTGAAAGATTTAGGGAATATATAAATGAAATAGAACGAGATTTTAATAAAATTGTAAGAAATTCTAAGGATATCTACGATTTTCTACGGATTTCAGGGATTCATAGGATTTCGAAATTAATTTTAAGATTTCAATGGATTTCCAGAGAATTTAAAGATTTTGAAGGATTTCAAAACATTTCTGAGGATTTCAAATATTTAAACATTTTAAAATGAATTTAAAAAGATATTCAAAATTTCAAAATGTTATACGGGATTTGAAAGATTTCGAGGAATTTTACCAACTATAAGAGATTCCAGAGATTTTTTAATTTCACAGGATTTGAAAGAATCTAGTGTATTTTAAAAAATCTCTAGAAATGTTATGAGATTGTAAAGAATTTTTTAACATTATCAAAAATTTTAAGAGATTTACAAATTTCTACGGAATTCCGAATGATTTCAGAAGATTCAAAAGATTTATAAGATTTGAAGGGATTTTACAATATTTGAATGATTTATAGGATTTAAAAGAAATGAAGAGATTCTATAAGATCATAACGAGTTTTTATAGATTTCAAGGGATTTACAATTTTTGGATAGTTTTCCAGAGATTTCAGAGGATTTCAACAGAACTCAAGGTTTTTCAAATAGATTTCCATCTATTCAAACGGATTTTAAAAATTTAATTCATTCAAACAAGTTTTTGGTCCCATGAATAAAAAATTTTTTAAAATGATTTTCCTTACTTCGAAATTATTTTTCGTCAAATCAAAAAATTATTTTAAAGAACTGGTTTGGGAGATTATATTATATGCCAGATTCAGGGTGGACAGTCTTTCTTCTATTCCCCTACGTTTTCTGTTTTTTTTTTAATTCCCTTTCTTTCCTTATTCTCGAAAATACTCGAAAATACAGTTCTTCGTTTCACATTTACAAAATTATTCTATTCAAAACAGGGGTAAGCTACCGTGAGTAGTAAAAACTTTTTTTTAACTTACAAGATTATTTATTATAATTCATTCAACTTTATTAAATCTATTTAATTCCAAACTAAAATAGTTAGGATTTAAATGAAATTTCAAATTAAAAATATTTTTTCGTGGAATCCAAATGTACAAATAAAATATTTTTTGAATTAACTATATTAAAGTACGATTGTCTGTCTATCCAGATTGAAGATTCTTTACTTTCAATTTGAATAACAATCGTCATTACGTTATACATATTATAATAATTCTTGTTTGATCAGACCAATATTTAAACAAGAATTAGACGATTTACCACTAATTTTAATGACATTTTTCGATTGAACACATATTTAATATATTCCAGAATTTAGAAAATTTTCAAAAACTACCAAAAAACAGCTTCAAATAGTTCGGAAAATTTGAAAGCAGTTTTTAGTAGATTTTAAATATTTTTTCTTTAAATATATATTCAACATAATATTTAATTGATGCAAAGATTTATCAAAATTCAAATAAACCTCTTCTCTTACTTCTTTTTAAATGAAAAAACGTATGCTTTTTTTTAGACTAAAATAAAAGCCAGAGATGATATTTTCTAAATTTAAAAATTCAAAAATTCAAACGATTTTTCATTTAACATCATTTTATTTCTTAGAATTTAATTTAAAAATATTTCTTATTAAGTTTTTTTTTTACTTTGTAGATTTATGAATTTTTTAATAGGTATTGTCTTTAACGTTTAGTCAATTTCAAATTACAAGCGTTTGAAAGTAGAGAATTTTTATTTTGTATTAGACAATGTCTACAAGTTTTAAATTCATCAATTTCTGAATTTTCAATTGTAAATATATATTTCTCAAAACTAAACGAAAGTAAGAGTTTTTTCAAAAATATCTTAATAACTAGAAGAAATAATTTCTTAAATTATTTAACTCCTTTTTAACATTTTTAGATCTCCTAACATATAAAAATCTGACACTATTAATTTTTCAATTGCTTCTGTTTTTAATATCATAAAATAAAAATAAAAGGACGTGATTTTTTTTAAAACGGTTCCTTTAAATAAATTTAATTTAATGTATATTCATGGAAGTTGAAATGATTTATACGCATTTCAATGGGTTTTCACGATTTTCAATCATTTTAAGGTATTTCAAGGGGTTTTAACGAATTTCTAGAGAACCTCAGGGAATGAAATAAATTCTATTCTAAGAGATTTTCTTTAAAAAAATTTTAGAACTCCTAATCTCAAAAAAATTTTTTCGCTCGTGTTTTGTATTTTTGAATACTTTTTGTTTTTAATATTAATACATTATTATTTAGTGAATAATATGAATCTAATTTAACTCCAACGAATTTTCAATGATTTCTACTTATTTTAATGGATTCTTACGATTTCAAGGGATTTTAACGAATATCTAGAAAACTTAAGGGAATAAATTAAAAATTATTATGAGGGATTTTTACGGGATTCAACAGTTTCAAGGAATTTGAAGAAATTCCAAAATTGTAAAGGATTTTTAAGATTTTAAGTTATTTGAACAGTTTCCAAAGAATTTCAAGGAATTTTTTTCCTAAAAATTTGTAGAGCTCATATTTAAAAATTTGTTATTATATATTTTTAAAAAGTTTGTTTTTATTATTGTAAAATAAAAATCAAGGGACATAAACATGCAGTTCGTGCGCGTGCTAGTGTAAAATATTTTAGGCGTTAATTCTTAATTTTTAATTTTAGTTTGAGAGCATTAAAAAATGTAGTTTTTAATTTACAATCAAAGCATTAATTATAGTAACGACAAAATGACAAATCTTGGACAGAAATATTTAATTATACTTGCAAGTATCATTATTTATTTATTATTTAAGGACTTTTTAGTATTTTCTACGACCTAAGTATATTAAATTTAAAAAAAAAAAATTATTTAATGGCAGAAATCATTAAAAAATCATTTAAATTATGTAAAAACTTTGCAATTCCTTATAAAAAGAATATTTCTTCTTTCCTGAATCTAAAAATAAATGTTTAATTTTTTCCCTACTTCTCTATTATTCAAACTTGATGATACTATTGACACCATTTCAAATTTGCCAAATGAGTCCGAGGCCTGAGCGAGTGCAGGTTTAAACATACCACAGAGGCTGTTACTACTGTCTGACCAAGTTTGTTTTCGTACTACTGCTGTCTGTCCAAAGATACCGTAACTACTGACAGCTCCTATGCTTGCAGAACACGATTAGATCGATCCGAGAGTTCAACCTCTCCGCCTGCCTGCATTATCACGATTTACACCTGCGATTAATTAATACTTGAGAGCCGCTATATCTAAAGCGCTCACACTAAATCTAGATTAATTAAAAGCGGATAATGAAATAGAGACAAATTACATAGTATCATACTTCAGTTTAAATTATCCTTTAGTTTAACGTGAAAACTTAAAAATTTAATCATTTTTAGGGTTTCGTAGTCCTGAGAAAAAAATAAATGGGGGAAGGGTAAGTAGGGGAAGTGAGGGAATTGAGGGAAGGGGTAGTACGAAAGTGAGGGAAAACGACTGGCGGAAAACTGGGGTTAATAATGAGAGGTTGATAGGGGAAGAGAGGCGAAATGAGGGGTGAGAAAGTAGGGAAAATGATGGAAGAGAAATTAGCTAAATTTAGGGGTTATTAAGGAAGGGATAGTAAGGGAAATGGGCGAGCGGAATTGAGAAAAGAAATGGAAATTAGGATAGGGATGGTAGGGGAAATGGGCGGGTAATATTGAGAAAATAGAGGGAAAATCAAGGTTGGAAAGTTAGGAAATTGTGGAAGGGGAGGTATGGGAAGTGAGGGAAGGGGGACTAGGGTAATTAATGAGAAATTTGGTGAGGGAAAGTTGTGGGCATGATGGGATAGGAAGTAAGTGAAGTAACAGGAAATTAGGTAAGAGGAATTAGGGGGGTTTAAGGGGAAGGGAATTCATGGTAAATGATCATTGGGGTGGTAGGGGGAATAGCGGAAGGGAAAGTAAGAAAATTAATAGAAATTAGGTAAGGGAGAGTAGGTTAAAGGTAGGAACGGAAGTTAGTCAAGTAATGGGAAATTTGATGGGGGAAATTAAGGGGAATAAAGCGCGGGAAAGTCAGTCAGGTCATGACAAATTTGGCAGGGAAAAGTGGGTTGAATGTTAGGAGGGGGAGTCAGCGAATGAATGGAAAATTAGGTGAGGGAACGTAAGAGGAAATTTGGTGAGGTAAAGTAGCGGTAATAATAAAAGGGAAAGTGAGTAAAGTAATGCGGAGTTAGGTGAGAGAAGTGAGGGGAAGTGAGCTGAAATGAGAGTAGATGAACACGGGGAAGTAAGAGGTAATATGGGGAGGCGAAATGAAGAAAAATGAGGGGTACGGAAGTAGGCTAAATAACGTAAGAGTAAGAATAGGAAGTAAGGGGAAATATTGGCGAGAAATTAGGCGAAATTGTAGGCGGAGAAGTACATGAAGTTAGGGTAGATGGGGTGAGGAATTAGGGGGAATGAGGAAAGGGGGCTAGGGGAAGTGATGGGTAATAAGGGGTAGATAAGTAGCAAACGTAAGGGTAAATGATACAAGGGGGAAGCGGGGAAATGAGCGGTAATATGGAGATAAGTAGTGACGCGAAGTTAGGGGAATTATGGAAGAAGAACTGAGTAATGTGAAATCAGGTGAGGTACATTAGGGGAAATTATGGGAGGGGAAGAAAGGAAAATGAGAGAAGGGAGTCTAGGGGAAGTGATGGTGTAATAACGGGAGGGGAAGCACAGGAAATGAATAGAAATAGAAAAGGGGACTTGAAATGGGGTGAGGCGGAATGATGGGAAGTTGTGGAAATTACTTCATTTTAGACTTTATTTTTACCCAAAAAGGCCTGGCGGAACCTCTAAAAAAATGTCTAAAAATAAGAAAAAAGTGATCACCATGTCTTTTCACCGAAAGACAAAAATTTATAAAATAAAATTCAAATTTTTGTCTTAAATTTAATTAAAATTAATATTCGAACATTCAGCAGTAAAAAAAGTTATATTAATTTTTGTTATAAACAAATTTCATTAGAAATTTAAAGTTGGAGCAATTTTTTGTAGTTGCAAGTACATTTTTGCGAAGGTTATTTAATGACCTACTTCTCCGAACTACTTCTAATTATTCCATCCTTGGCTTTTATCTCTACTGCAAGGTATCCTTTTTCTTTAAATGAATATTTTTTAAACATGAGCAAAAGAGTGAAAATACTTTATTAAGAAAAAAATAAAATTTCATTTTAAAAAATCGTTGTCTTTGTTGATTACTTGTTATTTCTTCATAACTGAGAAGTCAAGAAAAAGTTAATGAGCAAAAAGGAGTTTATCGTTATTTTGTCACTCTAGCGATGAATGGGATTAAACCGGATGCGAAAGGATATGCAATTAAAAAGCAAAGAGCGTTTCTTGTCATGTTGGGTGTGGATAGGAAGCGATGCAGGGCTCTTGCGAAGCACATATCTGCGTTCACATAAGAGAGCGTGTATGATAAAATCAATGATGAATTAAGTGAGCTACGCTTCAAACTAGTTTAATTCCAGGAATAACTCGACTGTTCCGAACTTCCTCCTCGAATAACAGTGCTTGTAGAAGAGCGCGTACCTATAAGCATGACCTCCGACTAAAATGACGAACTTTGTTTTTAGAACCATGCATTCGATCCTGAAATCGTCAGCGTTTCCTAATCGGAACATTATTTGCCTAAAGCGAAGCCAAAATCAATCAAGCATTTTCAGAATGAGGTGATTCAATCTATTTTTCGCAATTCTTGTTATAAAGAAGATCCTAGCTAAATGCGTTCAAAAACCTTACCCCCTGTGAAGACACCCCCTAGCCTACTTCTAAGGCTAGATCTTTCAACGCAACCTTGAGAAACCTATTTACCACGCCCACTGGGAATACAGGATTTGACATTTTTTTCAGATGCGATCTCTACTCGTATATCTCTCTAAACGAAGCGTCTCGTCGTCCCGAAATTCGGGATGAGTAGAGAAGTGTTTTTCATAAGCTTGGCTAGTCGTCCCGAATTTTCGGGACGACTAGTCCATCCCCTTTTTCAACTCCCTCAATTTTTCGGGACGACTAGCCACAGCCTTCTCTAAAAATATTAGATACGTCTAAATAGGGATACAAGAAGGAGGGGTATAGCTGTGTGGCCCCCTGTCAAATATTACTAGGTGGTGTCTATACGTCTGGACAGAAGCCACACCCCTTCCATTTCCCAACTCCCCCTTCTCTTTTATAAAGGTAGTGTCGATACGTCCTAACACAAGACACGCTCCCTTCCCTTTTCCTACTCCCCCTTCCTCTGCCAGGTCCGTACGTTTAGAAACGACTGTGTTATAAATATCTTTAAACGTACGGATTGTCCGGATGTTTATACTCCGCCAATAGAATAACCCGAATAATAATTCTCAACTTCTTGAGACGTGTGAGGAGTTTGATATTCAGACGAATTACTGGTTCCGCCCCTGGTCACACCTAGAAATGACGAGTTGCCAATATTTAGCGTTTTCAGAAGCGTGTTGAAGATGTTTAACCTGTTAGGGTGCGTAAAGTACCACTTATATTCACTGTCATTAAGAGGTTGGATAGAGGTCTTGGTGTCTTAATAAAATAAGCATAGGTCCAACAAAGTTTTTTAATCTAGGGGCGTGACCAAAAGGCGTGTTCTTGAAGAGTGCAATTCCAGAAATTGGTGTTGGGCGTGTCTAGAGATATTATGTGATAAACATGTAGTTTTACAGGGAGCCTGATGGGCGTGACCATTGGGAGTGGCTTAAGATGTGCCCAGTGTGATATTTATGATCAGCTTCAGGTAAATTATAATCTTTGATCCAGAACTGTTTTGTTGGAGCCCCAAGTAAAAGCTTATCGCCTATTCAATATAATATAGATAGTGCTCAGACTTGTAAAGTCACTTATTTGTAGCAGTTGTTTTGTTCAGAGTACTACTGGCACTGGTTCAAGATGGACAGAATAGTAGTGGTCCTACAGGATTGTTGAAAATATGGCTAGGTAGTGTTACGAAGATTTTTTCCAGATGGTCAATATAAGCTTACAAGAAGCGTCGTCAGTGGGCGTGGTTTATGCGCGTTTCTAAGTGGAGTTTCTAGAGGGCGGGGTCAAGTTATGTTACCAAAATTAGTAATTGTAGGTGTAGCCTATGGAAGTGTATTAAGACGTCTATAGTGGAATATTTACTACCAGATTTGAATAAATTAAATGCTTTGGTTAAAAACTGCTTCTTGCGGCACTACGTCGTAAATTATTACTCATGCGACATAATATAAGAAGTCTTCAGTCACCAGTTTCATACAGTCACGTGGGGGCCATTCATAAACTACGTTTATTCTTTCAGGATGAAAAGTTGTCTATTATATTTCTGGTTTGTAATTCAGCTCGTTTTGTTAAGAATTTTACTGTTTGATAGAAAATGCAACTATTTTGTTAAAAATTTATCTTTCTGAGTGAAAAATTCAACTATTTCATTATAATTTATGTGTTTTGGTGGAATATGTATTTCGTTGAAAGTTCATATATTTTTATCAAAGTCAAATGTTTTTTATTTAAAATAAATTATTTCTGGGTTCAAGTGTCAAAAATTACATTTTTTTGTAAATTCATGTTTCTTTGTTTAAAAAATCGACCATTTGGTTGAAAGTTGAACTACTTTGTTAAAACTCCATTTAATTTCGTGAAGATGCATAATTTTAGTTGAAAATTCATCTCTCAGGTTGAAAGTTCACGTATTTAGTTAAAAATTCGTCCTTTCTGGTAAAAAATTAATTTTGTAATTCTGATAATCCTTCTAATAATTTTTATTTTATTATTCTAATAATCTTATAATCTTTTCGGGTTAAAAAGTTAACGATATTGTAGAAAATTCGTCTCTTTGACTTGAAGATTCCACAATTTAGTAGGAAATTACACTATCGGGTTAAAAATTAATTTTATTGTCAAAAATTCTTATTTTTGGTTTCAAAATTCAATTGCTTTATACGAGATATATCATTTTCAATAAAAATCTTTCTATTTTCGTAAGAATTTTATTTTTTTTTTTGTTAAAAAAATGTAACTGTTTGATTGAAAATTCCGATATTTTGTGAAAATATCGTCTTTTTCGTAGAATGTTAATCTTCTCGGTAGCAAATTCATCTTTTTGGTAACTATTTTGGTAGGAAATCCAACTATTTGATTAAATTTGAAGGATTGATCTGAACATCTAACACCTTGGTAAAAAATGAAATGCTTTATTGAAAATGTATATATTTTGTTGAGAATTCGTTCTTTGAAGACTATTCCATTTTTGGTTGACAAGTTGTCTTCTTTAGTATAAAATTCAACTATTTGTTGAAAATTCATCTTTTTTTATTCAAAATTACCTTTTTTGCTGAAAATTCATCTTTTTGGGTATAAATGTCAACAGTTCTTTAAAACATTCACTTTTTATTTTTTTAGTCGTTTTGGGTAGAAAATTATTTTTATTAATTAAAAATTCATCTTTGTAAGTTAAAAATTCAGCTATTTGTTTAAAAATTTATCTATATTTCACAAATTTAATTATTTTCTTGAAAAATCAACTATCGTGTTAGGTCACATTTTTTGTTCGAAAATTAAACAGTTTTGTTGATAATTCATCCTTTAGGATAAATACTGTATCCTTTATGTTAGGAAAGTTATCTTTCTTGGTCCAAAATTCATCTTCCTTTCTAATTTGATTTGAAATTAAAATCTTGTTCAACTGAAATATGAAAATACATTTGTCTTTAAAAATTCATGTCTTTTGTTTGAAAATTCTACTACTTGGTTGCTAATTGAAGTTTTTTTTCAAAAATTTAATTATTTTGTTGAAAATTCTAGTGGGCGTGATCCAGATGTGTTTCTACGAAGAGTTTCTAGTGGATGTGGATGAGTTTCGAGAACTTGTTGCCGAATGGCATGGTCAATATAAGTTTATAAGAAACGTTGCTAGTGGGCGTGGTTAAGACGCGTTTCTAGGGGACGTTTCTAGAGGGCGTGGTTAAATAATGTTTTCAAGATTGTTATTTGTAGGTTTGACTTCTGGGATTATCTTAAGCCGTGTCTGATGGAATATTTATTATTGGATTTAAAGAAATTAATATCTTTTGTCTAGAACTTCTTTCTGGGAGCACTGCGTAGAAGCTTATTAAGTATGAAATCTAACAGAAAAAGACTTCCGTTTTTTGAAGTCACCTGCTTGCAGCAGCATTTTTTAGCAAGAGAGCTCTTGACACTGATGCAGTATGAACTGAATTGTAGTAGCCCTGCAAAATCGTTGCCAGATAGTATAATCAAAAAGTGTTTCTAGAGGCGTGTCTAGTAAGCGTGGTCGAGATGTATTTCTACAAAGAGTTTCTAGGGGACTTGCCAAAGAAGTGGGCTTGTGGACGTGGTTGATACACGTTTCTAAGGGGCGCTTCTATAAGGCGTGGTCAAGTAATTTCGCCCATATTATTGCTTGTAGGCGTGACTTGTAAAAGTGGCTTAAGACGTATCTGGTAAAATATTTACCATCTGCTTTAAAAAAATTCATATCTTTTGTCTAGAACCGCTTTCTGGGAGTACTCGGTGAAAACTTATTACTTATGAAACATAATAGCAAAAGTTTCAGTCAGTCTCTCAAAATTTCCGGCTTGCAGCAGTGTTCTCTAGCGAGAGTGCGACTGACTGAGCTGAATGGTAGTGGTCCTGCAGGATCATTGTCAGATGCTGTAGTCAAAAACTTTTTTTACGAGGTGTTTATAGTAGGCGTGGCCAATAAGGGTTTAGAAGATTTGGTACCAAAGGTTGTGGTTAATATAAGTTTATAAGCATCGTGGATTGTGGGCGTGGTTAATACGCGTTTCTAGAAGGCGTGGTCAAGGAATTTTCCCCATATTATTGCTTGTAGGCGTGACTTATGAAAGTGTCTTAAGACGTGTCTGGTGAAATATTTACCATCTGCTTTGAAGAAATTAATATATTTTGTCTAGAACTGCTTTGTGGAAGCATCATGTGAAAGCTTATTACTTATGAAACATAATAGCAAAAGTTTCAGCCAGTCTCCTAAAATCCCCGGCTTGCAGCAGTGTTATATGGCGAGAGTGCGACTGACTGAGCTGAATAGTAATGGTACTGCAGGATCATTGTCAGATGCTGTGGTCAAAAAGTTTTTTCACAAAGCGCTTTTAGTAGGCGTGGTCAATAAGGGTTCTGAAGATTTGGTACCAAACGTGGTGGTTAATATAAGCTTATAAGAATTGTGTCTTGTGGGCGTGGTTAATACCCGTTTCTAAGGGACGTTTCTAGAAGGCATGGTCAAGTAATTTTCCCCATATTATTGCTTGTAGGCGTGACTTATGAAAGTGTCTTAAGACGCGTTTGGTTAAATATTCACCATCTGCTCTCTAGAACTGCTTTCTGGGAGCACCCTGTGAGAACTTATTACTTATGAAACATAATAGCAAAAGTTTCAGTCAGTCTCCTAAAATCCCCGGCTTGCAGCAGTGTTATCTAGCGAGAGTGCGAGTGACTGAGCTGGATAGTAATGGTACTGCAGGATTATTGTCAGAATCTGTGGTCAAAAAGTTGTTTTACAAGGTGGTTGTAGTGGGCGTGGTCAATAAGTGTTTCGAAAATTGGTTACCAAAGCGTGTGATTAGCATAAGTTTTTAAGAACCTTGGCAGGTGGGCGTGGTTTTACATGTTTCTAAGAGACGTTGCTAGAGGGCGTCTTCAAATAATGTTTCCAAGTTAATTTCTTGTAGGCGTCACTTATGGGAGTGTCTTAAGACGTATCAGGTGCATATTTACCATCAGTTCTAAACAAATTAAAATCCTTTATCTGGAACTGCTTTATTGGGGCAATATGTGGAAGCTTATTACTTATGCAATATAATAGAAAAAAAGTCTCCAGTTTTCAGTCTCGTAAAGTCACTTGCTTCTAGGATCGTTTTTTCAGCGAGAGTGCCACGGACACTTGTGCAGTGTGAACCGAACAGTAGTGGTCCCGCGGGATCAAATAACAAGGCTGCTTCTATAAAACCATCGATGTAATAGCTCTCTAGAGGGTCGAAAGTGGTGCACCGAGCAAAGGAGCTTCGTGAGATCCCTCTGCGGATGTAGGACCACAGAGCTTTTCAAGGAGAGAGCTCATCTTCCCGTCTTAGCTCCCAGCGGTAACTTCGCTTTCCATGAAATATGGTCTTTACTAAAATTGGCTTTTCTGAACTCTACATCAGGATGCAAAACGATTAATTTCCTATTCTTTCCACTTCTATTTTTATACTCTGTATTCTGCTTTTTGAAAACGCGGGCAGAAAATGGAAAATTTGAATAAACTAAAATTTAAAACACTTTAGTGGAATTTACATGCCTCTTGAATACTTTGACATTTTGAAATATTAACTTCTTTTTAGAAGCTCTTATTTTTCTTGCTATGATTGGAAAAAATGTTAGGAAAAATTAGAAGAAAGGAATGTTGCCAAATACACACACATAATTAATCATTCAGTTTCAGTTGAATGACAGCCACAAAGAATGAAAAAAATTTGAGATGTGTTAATGTAAAATTTTTTTATTGCATTTTTAGTTAAAATAATTAATTTTTAACCAATAAAAAGGAAGTTTCTAACAAAATAGTTGAATTTCATCCAAATTGGTGAATGTTTGATACAAAAAAAATGAGCAAAAAGTCTAATAGTTGATATTTCCACTAAAAAATATTTCAATTTTCAATAAAAAAAATGAAATTTTGAAAAGAGGAAATTTCGTTACAAATAGCTAGATTTTTTCGGTACAAATAAGGAAAGAAGCTTTCCAAAAAAACTGTTAAATTAAACCAAAAAATACGAATTTTTAACAAAAGAGTTGAAGTTTCAACCAAGAATGATTTTTCAATCAATAAAGAAAAAAAATCTCGTCCAAAATGTTGATTTTTTAAGTCATAAAGACGAAATTTGAATTTACAGCCCAAAAATACGTTTTTTCTACTTGAATGATTGATTTTTTGACTGAGAAGATGAGTTTTCAATAAAATAATTGAATTTTCAACTGGAAAAGATCCATTCTCTAGAAAAAATGAAATAGCAACATTTTTAGTGAAAAAATTAATTTTCAACCAAATTTGTTGAATTTTTAACCAAGCAAATAAACATTTAACTAAAATGATGCATCTTCAATCAAATAAATAAATCTTTCATCAGATATTTGAATTTTCAACCCAGAAGATGAATTTTCTACCAAAAAAAGACTAAATTTTCGAAAAAATATATGAATTTTCAACAAAAAATAGAATAGTATAATTTTAAGTTAAAGAAATAAGTTTTTAAGCAAATCAAATGAATTTTCAATGAAATAGTTAAACTTTCAACCAAACAGATGAATTTTCAATCAAAATAATTAAATGCCCATTGAAACAAAATTTCAAACAAAAATGGAATAGTTAAATTTTCAGTTTCAAAAATTAATTTTTAATAAAAAGAACTGATTTTCAACTGAAGAAATGAAATTTCTATCAAAAAATTCATTTTCTACCAATAAATAATAATTTTGAACAAAACACACGAATTTTCAACCAAAAAGCTTAATATTATACCAAAAAAAAAGACCAATTTTCAACGGAATAGTTGAATTTCCAACTAGAGAGATAAATTTTTAATTAAAAATAAAATAGTTTGATTTTCATTTAGAGAAATAAGTTTTTCAGCAGATAAAATAAATTTTTAACGAAACAATTGAATTCTGAACCAGACAAATTAATTTTCTACAAAAGAGATTAAATGCACACACAATAATGGACAAAAAATTTAGTAAACCTTTTAGTTAAAAAAATTCATTTTCAATACAAAAATTTTAGTTAAGAAGATTAATTTCCTACAACAAAAGACAAAGTTTCAACAAAATACAGATATTTTAAAACAAATAGTTAAATTTTTCACTGAAGAAGATAAACGTTCAACCAAACATGAAATAGTTAAACATTTAGTTAAGAAAAAATGTTAACAAAATAGTTAAATTTTGAACAACAAAGAAAGATTTTTCAACTCAAATTATGAATCATCAATAAAAAAAAATTAATTTTTTAACAAAGTAGTTCTATTCACAATTAGAGAAAATTTCGAAAATGTAATCAAATAGTTATTTTAGAAGAAAAATTCTGATATCAAAGTCATCCTTAAAAACATAAATGTCACATTTTTCTCACTCTTCAAATTTAAAAATTAAATTTTAGTATAAAAACAAAATAATTTATTTCATTTATGTAACAAATTTTTCCAGAAAATGCGGTAAATGGAGCCTTACAGAAAATTCGAATTAAATTTACATCGTAAAATTGTATTCTGAAAAGATGAATATTTCATCCGGAAATACCTTGAAAATTTATTTGTTATGCTTTTTAAATGTTCAAAAAAATATTAAAAGTACGGTATGAGTTGCAAAAATAGTGTCATTCATATGGAATTTACTGAAATTTTTTACTATACAATGTGCTTTCATATTAAAGTTGACACCCCTATTTCATAGCACCCCCCACCCCACCGCCCCGGATTTCCATACTGTTAGAGAACCCTATGAATATGGGTATCTATGAAAAGATCTTGGAGAGCAGATTTCAGATTTTTTTGGATGATTTTTTTTTAAAAGTACTAGTTTCCAGGGAAACGAAGTAACATAAAATATTTATAATATTTCACTTATTCATTAAATAATTTAAAAGTTGTAATTTAACTATGCAATTTTATCTAAAAGGCGCAAACGTTTCTTAATTCGTATAATGTATACTATAATTTTTCTTATTAAAAGGAATGACATGGAGACTTATTTTTCATTTTTTTTTCAATTTTATTTATTATTTTTAATTTAAAAACTTGAATTAATAAAAGCCAATCAGGTTTTCAACAACTATGATTTCAAGCGTTCCGAGAAACATCGTTACACCACTTTCTTTAGATAGAATATACTAGAAAGCAAAAGAAAAAAAGTCCGGGGTTCGATCCCTGAGCCGGTACTTCTGGAAATTTGTCTATGTGCTTTACCGAGATTCTGGTGGACCAGATCCCACCTTAAGCTGCAGGTCTCCGAATCATTCACTCGTGATTGCATTACAAAAATGTATCTGTAACTGATGCTTAGGGTTGTCAAAAATTATATTTGAAGGTTACGCAAGCTCCATGAAAATTAATACGTATTTTCAATCAGAAAAAAGGTGAATTCGTAAATTTTATTCAGAATCGTCAATATTAGGTGAATCGAGTAAAATCTGAAAATTTCTCTTTAAAATTAGTTATAGAATACAAATTAATCTTTTTTTTCAAATATCACTCCCATAAGCCTGTTCTTTAGGTCCTAATAAAAACCCCATAAGTAAAAAAATATGTTTTCGAGTTTCTGGCGCTAATTATGATTTTTTCGCAGTTTTTTGAATGCAAATTGTTTCTAATGCATAAAATACGACTTTCTACTGATTGTTAGATGTGCAAATGAATTGTTAAAAAAATTATTAGTGTCTTTAGTAATTTTATCTTAGAATAGTGTTAGAAAGTCGCGGTTTTTTTTCGAATTTTTAAACATATTTTTAAACTTTCAGTTAGAACGTGGCAATAATCAATTAAATTTGAAAAAATGATTGACTAAACTATTTTTTATTATTTATAATAATATTCTCTTAAATATAATGGTAGAAAGCTGCCGCTTTTACTTAAATTGTCCAGTTTTTTTCATTTTTCAATTACACAAATTATTATTGTTTAAAAATACCTTCTCCTATATTAATGATGGATAGTTGTAGTTTGTTTCTAAAATTTATATCATTTGGTCCGCTTTCCACTTAGTGAAGAAATCAATAATGCAAGTTAACAAAGATAATTGTTTAAACAATGTATTAGTCTCCAGCAATTTTCTCTCAGATTAGACTTAGAAAGTAGTTTTTTCCTAATTTTTAAACTTATTTTCAACTTTTCGGTTATAGCAAAGCAATAGCCAATTAAAAACAGTAATAATTGCATATATCATGTATTATTATTCATATTGATATTCTCTTAGAATAATCCTGGAAAGTTGAAGTTTTTTCTGAAAATTTTCACTTTTTACCCACTTTCTGATTATAGTGAGGTGATTATTACTTAAATTTAAGAAACATAATTGTTTAAATAATTTATTATTATTTTTAATGATACTTCCTTTGATAAATGTTAGACAGTCGCTGAACAAAAATAGTTATTTTTTAAAGTATTATTGTTTATAACTATCTTCTCTTAGACAAGGGCTAGAAAGTTTCAGCTCTTTCTGCAAATTTTATTTTGGCTTTGACTGTTTAGTTATGAAAAAATAAGAAATGAACATGAGCTAAAATAATTTCTTAAGCAATCTCTTTGTTTTTCGTGTATACATATTTCTCTAAATAAAACAGATTTTTAAATTATTCTCCAAATTCTCTATATGGATCGTATTAAATGTAAATTTTTTTTCAGGTAGTTACTAACAGCCTTCTTGTTTCAATTAATATTAATATTAATCCTAATATTAATATTGATATTTATTATTTGTTCCTAAATAAAAAGTCAAAGAAAAGCTAAAAATTTCAGAAAAATTGCAAATTCCTAGTATTACTCTCAAAGAAGATAAACAAGAATGAATGGTTTAAACAATTGTTTGTCAACTTACTTTAATTATTATCTCAATAAGTGAAAAGTGGACAATCAGTTTCAAATTTCACAAAAAACCGCAACTATTTAGCCTATTGGACAAGATAGTTATAAACAATAATAATATGTTTAGAGAATTACGTTTCTTAAATTGCATAAATTATTCACTTACCCTAAGTGCAAATATGAGAAAAAGTAGAAAATTAAATAAAAAACATAACTATCTAAAATTAATATAGGAGAAGGTAAACAAAAATAATTTATTTAAACAATCGTTCGTTAAATTATAGTAATTATCACCGCGATCTAAGTGAAGAGAGGATGAAAAGTTGAATATTTTGAAAAAACAGAATGTTTCGAGCATTATTTAAAGATAATAATATTAAAAGTGATAATAAATTTGTTAAAGCCATAATTTTTCTTAAACTAAATTAATTATTACCTCACTCCGATTGAAAAGTGGGCAAAAAGTGGAAAATTTGAGAAAAAACTGCAACTCTATTCTAAGATGAATTTGCTACAAATAATAATGAATTGTTTAAAAGATTTATTTAAAAATCTAATTATCAATAGAAAGTAATAATTTATGTATTAGGAACCATTTTTATTTAAAAGAACCGCAAAAAACTCATAATTTATGCCGAAAACTCGCAAAATCCAATTATTCACTTATGGGGTTTTTGCGATCCTATGAGACAGATCCTTTCTTATGAAAGGATTAATTAAAATAATTTTCAATTTATATTTCCATCTAGTCAAAAAAGACGTTAAAAATTTATGTTATTCTCTAATGATAATACAAATTCCTTTAAAATTTTGATATGTACCACCTTGCAAAATAATGCGTATGATTTCTGAAAAAAGTTTCTTTTTTCGATCTCTCTAGTAGCTTAATGGGAAAGCGCCCAACCAGCAATCGGAAGTTCTGTGGATCGATTCCCAGCGGAGCGAAAGAAGATCTTTTTTCAGAAAACAATTAATTAAAATAATTTTTAATTCTTTTAAAACTTCCATCTAGTCTGACAACACGTTGAAAGTCTCTGTTATTCTCTAATGATGATACAGATCCCTTTAAAAAGTTGATAAGTACCACCTTGCAAAATAATGCGTGCATTTTCTGAAAAAAAATTCTTCTATCGATCTCTCTAGTAGCTTAATAAGAAAAAAGCCGACCGGCAATTGGAAGTTCTGTGGTTCTATTCCCAGCGGAGCGAAAGGAGAAGATCTCTTTTCAGAAAAAAAAATTAATTAAAATAATTTTTAATTCATATTTCCATCTAGTCTGAAAAGACATTAGAAATTCATGTTATTCTCTAATGATAATACAGATTCCATTAATGATTTTAATTCTCTTTGGTATATTCAAAAAAAATCTTGTTTAGAAAAACAAATTTAATTACATATTTTTATTTAACCAAATGATTGTAATAAAACCCAAAGTGGCTTCTTTCCATAAAGAAATCTATTTTCCTGCTTTTAGCGAAAAAGAGCAAAAGAGAGGAAAATGAACAGAGGGTTTGGATCACCTTTAGGTAGGACTTAGTATTCAAGGTCTCAGAGTTTTTTCTCGTCATCCTTCAGGATAATGTTTTTCTTAGAAACCTACCCCGAGGGCAGACCCCATTCGTCTTATGGAAGGTACCCGCTTCTTTCGTGTCAATTCATACTTTTGGACCGACGATGAATTCCGAATGGAGCTTACTAATGGACACGATTTATAGATGGCTTTTGTCGGAGTTTCTTTTCCGGCTTGGATTAAAATTCAGGTCAGATCATCTCGATCGAAAACAAAGCATTATAAGAGGGGTGACAAGAGGTATTTAACTTGATCGCTTGGTGCACACGATACTTTTTTTAATAAGGATATGATTTACAAGTTATATCACGTCTGAGATTTGAGGTTATATTCACGTGGCTATAATTGTACACGAGCGACAGAGAATGCGCTTGCGCGGATAGGTGCATATTACAATTGTGGGCTTGATCGTTCCCCGCACATGCGCATTAGCTTCCCGCACATGCGCGTTCGTTTCCGCACATGCGCATTGGCTTTCCACGCATGCGCATTTGCCTTCCGCACATGCGCATTCGCCTTCCGCACATGCTCATTCGGCTTTCGCACATGCGCATTCGTTCTCGCCCGTGTACGATTATGGACGTGTCAACCTGAACTTCAATTTCAGACAAGATAAACTTGTAAATCATACCTTTCTCTGATAAAATATAGTTTTCCTTCTGGGTATAAAATATACTATTAAGTGCTATCTTGGATAAATGGGGATATTCAAGAAAAAGTGTTTGCGCCAAGAATTTTAGTATAGGAACTCGTTTTCATTAATGCAAGCACCCCCTTTTGAGTAAAACGCATGTACTCATTCCGACTTTGAAGAAAAATTGATTATTTAAACAATTTCTTTTAGAAAATGTACCTACGGTTTTTCCTGAAACGAATTCCAAGATAAGTCCAACCGGCAGATTCAAATTCTACTTCACTTTTATTTTCATAAACACAAAAAAAATTCTTGAACCAAAAGAACTGTTTTTAAAATATTCGATTGACCCAACCAAATTTTTTGCCTGAATCAAGCAATTACTCCTTCTACCAAAAGAATTGATTGAAATGATATACATGATGTTTTGGTGGTAAGAGGATCAGACATTTATTTATATATACTGATTTTTCACCATAAATTCGTTGGTCATAAAGTTAAACAAGTCAATTAAAAATATGTATTTTATTTAATTTTTCTCTCTCCAAAAATTGAAATGAAAAAAAAAGTAACTTTCATTGACTTGGGTGGCTTGAGAAAATTTTCGATATAATTTAGGCGAGCAATTTTGTTAAATAAACTGATATTGAAGCTTGTGTCCTTTCTCCAGAAAGCTAATTTTTTGTTTTTAGTATATTTTTGTAACAAGAATTTATACCAAATTTGTAGATCTTTTTTGGTTAAACAACTTTTTTCTTCTCATTTTTTTTTCGTCTCTCGTGTCGTTTTTCAAAATTCTGTTTTTTTTTTAATTTATTTTTTACGAATGAAAAAAAAATCGACTCGTCCTATCAAGAAATAATTACAAAAAAATTTGTAGATCTTTATTGGCTGAACAACTTTTGTCAATTTTTTATTTTTTTCGTACCTTGTGTCGTTTTTCAAAGAAATTAACTTTTTTTTATTTTTAATGTTATTTTTTACGATTAGAACAAAAACTACGCGGCCTATCACAAAATTGTCAATCACAAATCTGTAGCTCTTTTTTGGATGAACAACTTAAGTTGAATCATTTTTTTCGTAGCTTGTGCCGTTTGTCCAAAAATTTAATTTTTTTGTTGTCAATGTTGTTTTTATGAGTAAAACAAAAACTGGGCATCCTAACAAAAAATAATACATAACAAGAACAACAATTTCTTCGAGAAAGCGGAATCTTCTGGTTGAAAATGAACAAAAATTTGTATTTTTTTATGAAATTCATTTAAACAATTAACAATTGTTATCAGATACTAAAAAATCCTATATATTATTTGCTTCTGATCAACTTTTCAGAAAATTGTTAAGGGAACCAAGTCTTTGAAGCGCGAAAGGTTTGTTATATGAATTTGTTCTTCAAATTTGTTAATAATGTTAAACGTTAAATGAAAATTTAAAAAAAAGGTAACTAAGCTTTGCTCTTACATTGTAGATCTTATCTTACCTGGTTGTATTACGCAACGCTTTAGTGTCTTAAATCCATATCACCGCTTGAATGTAAATTATAATTGTTATTAGTATTTAAATACCGCATAATAAAATTATGTAATATCTTATTATAGTCAAATCTCAGGCAATTCCTAAAAAAATCAGTTCTCTCGCTCGCTAGCAGAATGAGAATTTTCATTTGTACTCCGCTCTCCATTTTTATAATATTTTTCTATCCTGTTCGTAAGTAGAATATAATATAATGTCAATTCGATCATATATCGAAGCCTCTATTCCATAGCGCTCCACGTAGCATTTATTCGGTTTCCCGCGCCATGCCGCGTTTGGGCGGTGTACAGTGCCACGTCGCGTTTGGGCGGTGTACAGTACCATGCTGCGTTTGGGCGGTGTACATTGTCACGTCGTGGTTGGGCGGTGTACAGTGTCACGTCGTGGTTGGGCGGTGTACAGCGCCACGTCGCGTTTGGGCGGTGTAAACTGTACAGTGCAACGTCGCGTTTTGGCGGTGTACAGTGCAACGTCGCCTTTGGGCGGTGTAAAGTGCCACGTCCCGTTTGGTCGGTGTACACTGCCACGTCGAGTTTGGGCGTTGTACAGTGCCACGTCGCGTTTGGTCTCTGTATAGCTCCAGGTCCTGTGATTAAGTATAGAACCTGGATTTATACAGCGACCAAATGCGACGTTGAACTGTACAACGCCCAAACATGACGCGGAGCGGTATGGGATGGAGACGTCGATATATTGATATTTTATATCAATATATAAAATGTATTTATATATTCGTTTTTTCGTAAAACGTACACAATTAAGTTAAGTTTTTAAACTCAAGAATCGTTCTGCTCAGAAAACTAATTTTCGAAGAAAAAAAAAAGATTTTTCGACCGGTCAAGTCCAACCAAAAAGTACGAATTTTCAACGAAATAGTTGAATCCGCAAAAGAAAATTACAATAATTAAAAAAAAAATTAACTTCCTACCAATAAAGAGGAATTTTCAACAAAATACATGGATTCTCTACAAAACAGTTGCATGTTCAAACCGAAAATATGATTTTAAAAAAAAAAAGTTAATTTTCTAATAAGAAAATATGTTTCTAAATAAGCAGTTTAATTTGTAGCCCCGTAGTTGAATTTTTTAACAAAATAGATTAATTTCCAAACCAAAAGATGAATTGTTCAAACAGAAAAATTAAATTTCTACCAAAATGACAACATTTTAACATAATACAAGAATTTTCCACCAAACAGTTGAATTAAAAAAAAAAACATAAAATTTCTACGAAAAGAGATGAATTTTCAAACAAAACTATCAAATTGTAAAATTTTGAACAAAATACATAAATTTTCTGCAAAACTGTTGAATTATAAACCCAAAAATATGATTTTTCAACGAAAAAGTTAATTTTTCTATAAAGAATTTAAGTTTTCGAATAAACGGTTTAGGTTTTCACCCAATAGTTGAATTTTTTACTAAAATAGTTTAATTTTGAAACCGATAGATGAATTTTTAAACAAGAAGATTAACTTTCTACAAAAAGGACGAAATTTCAACAAAAAAACATGCATTTTCGACCAAATAGTTGCATTTTTGATAAAAAAAAGATAAAGTTTTTACGAAAAGAGCTGAATTTTCAGACAGAAATGTGAAATTGTTCAATTTTTAAGCCAAAAAGACGCATTTTCAACAACATACATGAATTTTCTGCAAAAAAGTTTAACGTTCAATCTAAAAATATGATTTTTCACAATAAAATTTAATTTTCTGGAAAAAGTTAAATTTTTGAATAAACATTTAATTTAACCCAATAGTTGATTCAATTTCTACCAAAAAGACGAATTTTCAAACAAATATATGAATTTTCTACAAAACAGTTGAATTTTCAACCCAAAAACATAAATTTTCAACCAAAAAAGTTCATTTTCTTGAAAGTAGTTTAATTTATGAAGAAATAGTTGAATTTTTGATAAAATTGTGGAAGTTTTTACTACAATATTTTAATTTTTAAACCGAAAGATGACTTCTCAACCAAGAAGACTAACTTCATACCAAAAAACGAAATTTTAACAAAATACAAGAATTTCCAACCAGTTGCATTTTTTTATCAAAAAAGATAACATTTTCACGATAAAGAGAAGAATTTTCAAACAAAAATTTCAAATTGTTCAATTTTTAACAAAATACATGAATTTTCTGCAAAACAGTTGAATTTTTAACCCAAAAATATGAATTTTTAACTAGAAGGCTAATTTTTTTTAAAAGAATTTAATTTTTTTAAATATGGGCAACGGCCATACCACACTGGAAACACCAGTTCCCGTTAGATCACTGAAGTTAAGCAGTGTTGGGCGCGGTTAGTGCTTGGATGGGTGACCGTCTGATACTACTGCGTTGCTGTTGGCGGTGGTGGGTGTGGTGAGCCCACACTTGTAGTTATTTACTACAAGAAACTATCCACCTAGAAACACTACCCGAATCGGGTAGTGTCACGCTTACCCCTTGAGGCTCGCCGAAAGGGAAATGGCTTAATGGTATATATATATATATATATATATATATAAATAAATAGTTTAATTTGTAAACAAATATTGGAAGCTTCTACCAAATTAGTTTAGTTTTCAAATCGAAAGATAAATGTTCAACCAAGAAGATTAACTTCCTGCCAAAAAGAC
>CAKNYM010047573.1:0-11349 GCA_932195095.1 Andricus curvator | reverse complement strand
CGCACGCATGTCCCTACTTTCTCGCTTTGCCTCGCATTACCAAACTCTGCCTCCGCGGCTTATACCTAATTATCTACTATTTACAATATTTACATTTACTTAGATTTACTTCCTCCTCTATTTATAATCTTTCCTTCTCCATTCCTCTTCCTCCTTCCTTCTCTTCTTCTCCATCTTACCCAAGACTCCCTTCACCCATGCTACTGCCCTTTTGTCCCCCCTTTCATGCATCAACACCGCAATGCTTATCCCACTCCTTTCCACCTCTACGCACTCCTCCAGCCAGTGCTCCACTTTTGCTTCCCCCTTCCCACATAGTTCACACATCCTCTTTTCCCTAGCGAGCCAGAACCTACTAAAACCCTCCATGCACCCACATCTCATCCTCGCTATAAGCTCCTGACTTCCTTTCTCTCCTTTCTCACACAAATATTGCGCTCTCGCCCATGGCATAATCCTTGGCCGTTTTTCTTAACCAACTCATATACCTTCCTTCCTTCCTCATGCATCCTTCTCACTTCATCCATCTGCAGTCAATTCGTTCTAAAATACCTTTCTCTTTCAACCTCCATCTTCCCACCCCCTCGCCTGTTCTCCTTCTCCCACCAACACACCCTAACCAGCTTACTTCCCCCCTCTTCCAAAAATTTCTCCTCATATTTACACGCCCGATTCCCCGCTAGAATTCCTACACTCGTTCTCCCCGTCTCCCTCCTGACAATATAATTAGGCGTGTTCCTTGCCAACCCCAATGTCCACTTTATATACCTCTCCTGTGTTCTATTTACCTCTTCGCTTTCCTTCCACCCCCACATCTCTACTCCATACGATAGCACACTCATCACTAGTGAGTCAAACAATTTCATTCTCCTTCCAAAATCATCTGCGAATAACTTCTTTCCCAACGCCGACACCTGCCTCATCACCACATTTGCCCTCCTCACTCGCACTTTTATGTGATCATCCACTCCGCCATTCCTCAAAACAAGAAGTCCAGGTACGCAAACTCTTTCACCTCCTGCACCGCATTTCCCTTCCACTCCCCTCCCTCATCCCTACCCCCTCCTTTTCTGAACACCATAACCTTCGACTTTTCCGCATTCAGTTCTAACCTGTTCTTGTCCAGGTATCTTCTCAACCTCTTCATCATTTCCTTTAAGGCCTCCTCGCTTTCTGCCAACAACACTATGCCATCTGCATACGCTAGTGAACAAATTATAACCCCTCCTATCCTTACTCCTCCTACCACTTCAGCCTCCAGCTTACTTTTCATATCCGTTATTAAAATCGCAAAAAGCGTTGGGCTAAGAGGACACCCTTGTCTTAACCCCCTGTGCATCCAGAATCCCTCCGAAATCCCCTGCCCTCCTCTTACCTTATCTTTGGTCTCTTCATATATCTCCCTTACCCTCACAACCTCACCCTATCCACCGACGGAAACACGCCTATTAGATCCACAAAAAACGCGTACACTCTCGACCCCTTCTTTGCTAATTCTCTATCCACCACGTGCTCCAGAACGTAGATATTGTCGATAGTACTCCTACCTACCCTAAAGCCCGCCTGCGTCTCCGGCAATATTCCTTTCCCCTCGACATCCTTCCACAGCCTCTCCGCCACCACCATTGCGTATACTTTATACACCGTATTCATTAGCGTAATCCCTCTATAATTGTCCTGCCTATCCTTATCTCCTTTCTTATACAGAGGCACTATTAACCCTTCTCTTCACCCTTGTGGGAATCCCTCCACCTCCATACTTTCTTCACTACCTCCTTCAGCCTCTCCCTAACCTCTTGTGTACTAAACAGCCATGCTTCGTTCTCTACCCAATCCAGCCCTGCTGATTTTGACCTTCTTAACTTCCTTATCTGTTTCTCTATCTCCTCGTCATTCAACTCCTCCATCTCTGCCTCCCCCGTTCTTCTACTCCCATCATCGCTCTTCCTTGAATCCGAGCCCTGAAATGATTCTTTAAAAAACTCCCTCCACTACTCACTCCCTATCTTCTCGCTTATCCCCACTCTACGCTTCCTAAACCTATTTATTATTTTCCAGACGTCCCCCTCTGTCTTAACATTTCCTAACTCCTCCTCCAGCTCTTTCTCCTTTTCCTGTTCTGTCTTCTTACACATCAATCTAAACCCCTTCCTCATTTCTACGTACTCCTCTCTTTTCGCAGTACCCTCTTTCCACTTCTTATACTTCCTCTTCACCTTCCTTTTCATCTTTTTACATTCCCTATCCCACCACGGCTTTACCATTCCTTTCTTCTTCTTCTTCTTGAATACCTTCTTTTCCACGCACCCTTTCACTTTCTCTTTAAAATCCTCCCATATCTCTTCCACCGTCTCCCCTTCAAAGCGTACCTTCCCTAACTGCTCCTTATACTTCTCTATCACCTCCCTCTTCAGCTAACCCTCTCCCCCGTCAACACTTCTTCCCCACCTTGCCTTCCGCCGCTCTCACCCCTTATCCACAACCCTAATGGCTGATGGTCTGATTCTACCCTCCCTTCTACTGGGAATCTCTCCATCTCCTCCCACCCTTGCATATTCATGACTACATAGTCTATCGCCGATACCCCCAACTCACCTACATATGTGTATTCTCCCTCTTCGTCCCCAGTTGACATACCATTTGCCACCGCCCAGCCTCTATCCTCCATCCATTCCCTTAGAATCTCCCCCTCCTTCTTTATTAACGTATCCTTCGAATTCTTTTCGAAGCTCGCCCCTTCCCTGTAAAGGCCCCCTTCCCTCCCCATCCTCGCGTTCAAGTCCCCACGCAGTACCACCATACCCTAACCTTAACTAAAATAGCGCTACTGAATATACCAGTGGCGCCAAACGATAGATTCAACCAGTGATATAGGGCTCCGCACGGCCCAGACAACAACCTCCAGTTGTCCGGTACGCGCGCGTCACCGGTCGGGTCTTTGCATTTCTCGCGTGAAAATGAACTTTAGTGTGTACTAGTGTTTGTGTTATGAATATTTGGGGCCTGGCTGCGATAATCAAGACATATAATATCTTTCGCTTGACAGTGGAGAGGCTCCTGGCCACTTGGGTTTGACTGTGAGCCACGCGAGACGTTGACATCATGACGGGCCTTCCCATAGTTTGGCGCAATATATTACATCATATTCTATTGTAGCCCGGTTTTTAGTTATTGTTATGAAAGTAAAGTGCAGTTTCAAACGATAATTTTGCAAAGGTTCACATAAAAGTAAAGAATGATAAGTGTGATACCCAACCAGCTGACAGACAACGCGTACGACCAGATGACTAGTGATACTGAGTAACCATTAAACCTCACTGATTAAACCGGTGAAAGTCCAATAAGTGACCCAGTATAATCTCACTAATTTATAGTGACACACTTCTGTTTGTTCCAAAAGTGAGATCTCACTGGAAATCAGTCAGATTTTACTGGTACATTTCAGGAGAGTAGGACATCTCAATTACGAAGCAGTAACTTTCGGGTTCGCCGAAAAAATTTGATAGTAAAAGTTCCCTGTATTTCTTCAAACAGAATCAAGCCCAGCATCGCCACCTCGTAATGAACATCATCTATCATCAACTCATGAAATAGTGTACCGTCATGGATTGGCCTACCGTGACGGAGTTCCTTTTGGAAGAGTCCAGAATGAGATCCTTATTCCGTTGGATAATGAAGATCACAGTCCTTGGGGTGATTTATAAAATAGTTTTTATTAGAAGTAAATTGCCAACAGAGGCATAATTGAATTTTTTGGGCAATCATTAGTAGACTTAAAATTATTACAATTTAATAGCTTTAAGTTGATGAATTTGTTATTCCTTAAAATGGTTAATAACTATATTTTTCTTACAGGAGCGATTGAAGAACCCCAAGAGCCATTCAATGATCATGATCGTGCTCTATTTTTCCGTAGAATAAATCCTATTACAATAGGAGGGGTAATTTATGAAATAAATCCGTCTGGTCAATACGGTAATTTAAAAACTCAAACACAATCTAAAAAGAAATATTAGAGAATTCTCTGGTACATCCTGAAAGACTAGAAGACTGTAACTTGAAAGTTGGGGTGAATATTTTCTGTAGAACATAAACTGGAACGACACAGTTACTTACAATTTCGATGATGAGCTTGGTCCTACTCTTTCAAAATGAACCAGTGAAATAGTTACAGGTTGAATCAGAATTTTGGCTTGTCACTGGTGAACCAGTGATTTTCCGGTTGTGACTATGTCAACCAGTAAGTTTTTGATTAAACCAGTTCCTGGAGTACATCACACGGAGAAAACTGGATAGTCAAACTTCAAGTTTCAAAATTTAGATGGTCAGTTTGATCTTCTAGACAGTAACAAGTACCATCGATAAATTTGACTTTATAGTGAGGCAGACCATACCAAATATCAGGATGATCAAATCGACACTCTAGGATTGTCAATCAGAAGTGGCTAAGTCACAATAAAATTTTTAATTAGTTTAAACCACTTTCTGATATATCGATCATGTGTGGAGAGTGGGCTAAATGTACAAAATATTGCGGAGAGTGGCTTAAATGGTTTTGGTTTTGATTTTCATCGTCAAATTCGATGGTTCCGCGGCACTAAGGACAAAGTTCTCACTCATCAATCAGTGCATGTTCTCAACATTCCCGAATAAAAACGTGCTCAAAATTTCGTAAATCGTTGATAAAGAAGCGAGACTTGTGAGATTTCTGACACACGTTTATATTATTTTCTGAATTTTCCTGCGTTCAAAATGTTTCAATTCAGCACAGTGACGAAAGGTAACACTCCGAGAAAAACAACTTAACGCTCCTAGCATAATCAAGTGTACACTCCAGGATCGTCAACTCTACATTCCGCGAGAGTGAAGCTAACCGTCAATAAATTTTGATACTTCACGGTAAAGCCACGAAGAAATAGTAAGGAGTAGTATCCCTCTACGTGGAGAGTGGGACGCAGTGGTCCAAATTTGGTTCCCCAACCGCACTGCGCATGAGTCGCACTAGCAGCTTCATTGGATGTTGATCGCGCGCTTGTTTGAAATGATCAAATCTGCAAATCAATTTTTCACAATATATAATAATCATAAAGTACAAGAAAATATTATGAATGATTTAAAATATACAATGGTCAAAAAAGGTATCGCCTCCTTTGAATTTAAAATCAATCATTCATTTGTAAAGAGTAAAACCAAAAAATTATTTCCCTTGAACTCTAAAAGACTATTTTCTGATCTGAAAATTAATTGTTAGTATTTTCACAATGATGATTTGTTGTAAAAAATTGATTTACACATGTAATAGTTTCAAAAAAGCACGCCGTTCACAGCCAATGAGACTGCCGATACAACGCATGCGCAGTGCAGTTGGGGAGCCGAATTGAGAGAACTGGTGGGACGAGCAACCTTCAAGAGATCGTTCATGTTTGCCAAGAATGCAAGCCTTTGATCGCCTCTGTGCACATGCGCATTGCTGTCGTCGTGTCACTTGTTATCCCCGTGCCAAAAAGGCGGGTGCCCCACTACTTTGGTATATTTCATTTCGAAGCAAATTCCAGGCAGTGGAGTGGGGATAACACGGGACACGACAACAGCAATGCGCATGTGCACGGTAGCGATCAAGGTTTGTATGCTTGGCCAAACCCATAGGGTGATACCACTCCTTACTATTCCTTTATGGTTAAAGTTCAAATATATTCATCCTGACACTCTAGATGTTCAGGCTGACTGTTCATTTTTCTCCGTGCAGTGATGCCAATATAACGGATTCAACCATACAGTACCCTATGCGGTTCAGTCATGAATTTAGTAGAATTAAGTATTTCTAAGTAAATGAATTTCTAAGTCTTAAAAATAATTAGTAACTATATTTTCATACGGGATTAGGCCAACAAACGGGACATGAACAATCGCCACATGAACAACCGTCAAGTCCAGTCCGTTTGCATGATGGTGATCTAATGTTCCGTAAAGGAAATCTTCATGGAGTACTGCATGGAAAGATTATTTATGAACTGCATCCAGCTCCATTCCGTAATTTAAAAATTTGAACACTATCTAAAACAAATATTAGAGAAATCTGTCCGAAACAGAAAAAAAATATAGATGGAGATAAAAAAATAGATATGAAGTCTGCATCAGAAGAAAGAAAAGAAAGTAGATAGAAAACAGGTGATAAAGTTAAAAATTGGACAAAGATGCAGACTTCACATCTATTGATTTTCATCTACACCGGAGCGGCGTTTTAGTAAGCCCCTGTTCAGTAAATCCGCAGGGCGCGAGTACTCAGTCGAGTATATCGCGCAATACTATGCATTCCAATTAGAAACGGTTCAGGCGGCCCTGACTGTTTACGTTTCGATTGCCCCGATTTAGTAAGAAGGCTATTTGCATGCAACCCCCGGCACTATTACTAAACCGGGGTCCGAGTGCAGTTTACATCTATTTTTTCTATCTATTTATTTTCTTATTTTTTTCCTATATTTTATTTTATTTCTCTCTCTTTTTTCACTCTCAACGCAGAAAAAACTGGGAGTTAAGCAATGTTGCAGGTAATGTTCGAAGTGGTGTACCCGCCAGCAGAGTAACTGCGACTGGGGTAAACTTTCCGTGGGGAATCGCATATATCTCAGATGGACTCCTCTAGAGGCAGTACGTTACAGGCCTGTAACCTCGGAAAGTTTACCTCATTTAAGAGTAAACAGCTGACTATCATCCTATTTTTTTCTGTGAATGTTTTTTTTACTAATTATGCAGTGTTTCATTTTTTGAAATGACACAAGATTGTTAGAATTCAGAACCAAATGTAATTTCTTTGACAATTATTAATAGACTTTTTATTGCATTAGATGAACCAATGAGAGTTCAGCCTGAAAATGGTGATATAGTGATACACAGTGGAGCCCCTATTGCAAAATATGAGGAGGACTGGCGCCCATTTCTTGTACATTAGGACCATGTACTTCCTGATCGTCCAGTGGGTAATAAAAAAACTAGAATACAATCTGAAACAAAATTATTATAGAATTATGTCTGAAGCATCCAGTTCTACTGGGTTCAAAAAACATAAATAAATGTTAAACTAACTGTGAATTCGATCTCGAGTGTTTCCACTTTGTTTGTATTTATAATTATATGGTGCTAAATTCATGAGCACTTTGCTTCCCGCTAGCAAATGTATTTGCTTCCTCATAGAGAAAGCATTAGTTACTTTTTTCAATAATATACAAACCAAAGTCTTCATTTTGATCCATTTGAAAATAGAAAATTACAAAAAAATACAAAATAATACAAAAAATGTTTAAATACAAAGACAAATCAGACAAATCAAATTTTGTATTCGAAATGATAATTTTTCAAACTGAAAAATAGAAGGGAAAAGTTCTGTCGCACTCTATCCTTTTCCCGGCTTTGTGATTTCTTTACGAAAATTTTCACAATTATTATATTTGAAAATTTATCATTAAAAAGTCTTTTCCATTCATGCGTCAACTTTGAATTTTGTCGATGAAAAAAGTTTTTCTGTTTGAAACATATGATTCAAATATTATGAATGAGCATAACTTTCTCAATCTTTAATAATGTATATTAATATTATAGATTAATCGATTTGCCTCGAATCAAGGAATTTTTTCCGTTCTTGCATCAATTTTGAATTATGTTAGTGAAAAAAATTTTGCTATAAAAAATAGTGTTTTCAAATATCATGCATTACCATAGCTTCCATACTCTTCAATAATAGTATATTATGCACCTAGGGGAAAAAGTCCCTTTCCCCCTTCGGCGCATACGATATTTTTTATAACAAATGGATGATTTCAGACATTGTTCGAAATATAGTCATGATTTCAGTCCATATTAGATTTTGAATAAAGAAACATGAAATTTATGTTAACTTATTCCAAACTATCAAAAATTCAATAAAATTTGCCGGATTCTATTTAAAAATGTCTAGAAATTTGCGGAAATTTATGGAAATTTTCCGTCATTTATGGTGATTTTACATGTAAATATACTCACCATAAATTACCATAAATTACCCAAAGTTAATTTTTTTTAATTTTCATAAATAAAAATGAACATATTATTATGAAAATCTTTGGTCATTTATAGTAATTTCACCATAAATTACTCAACATTCATTTTTAACAATTTCCGGAAATTTTTGAACATTTTCGGTAATTTATGGCAATTTTAACGGTATATATAGTAACTTACCATGATTGACCCAAGATTCATTTTTAACAATTTCCATGAAATTCCAAAAATTTATGAAAAATTTCGGTATTTTATGGTAATTTTACCGGTAAATATGGTAACTTACCATAAATGACCCAATATTTATTTTTAAACATTTCCATACATTTTCGGAAATTTATGATAATTTTCGGTATTTTATTGTAATTTTACCGGTAAATATAGTAACTCACCATAATTTACCGAGAATTTATTTCTAACAATTTCCATAAATTTCCGGAAATTTATGAAAATTTTCGGTAGTTTATGGTAATTTTACCGGTAAATATGGTAACTTACAATAAATGACTTAATATTGACTTTTAAACATTTCCGTAAATTTCTGGAAATTTATGAAAATTTTCGGCCATTCATGGTAATTTTACAGGTAAATATGGTAACTTACCATGAATTACCTAAAATTCGTTTTTAAATATTTCCATAAATTTCTGGAAATTTATGATAATTTTCTGTCATTTATGACAGTTTTTTCGGTGAGTAGGCTGATAATCATAAAATGCGAGCTCATAAATGTATAATTTTGATTATTCACCTCTGACGTCACTTTTCAGTCCCTAGGGAATAAAAAGTACTTTTTACTACCCAGGGAGTAAAAAGTAGAGCTTTAGCCCCGCTTCATGAGCGTCGAAAAGGGCTGAAATCATGCATGTTTCATAAAAACTGTATTAATATTATAGGTCAATCGATTCGTCTCAAATCAACACATCTTTTCTGTTCTTGCATCAACTTTGAATTATGTTAATGAAAAAAGTTGTACTATCAAAAACCGATTTTCAAAATATATAAATTACCATAACTTCCCTCGTCTTTAATGAAATGTATTAATATTATAGGTCAATCGATTCATCTCAAACCAAGGAATCTTTTGTATTCTTGCATCAACTTTGAATTATGTGGTTGAAACAAATATTCCCATATTATTTCTTTGGGAAGTTATTACTCAGGTAATGAGCTTGTATTATCAAAATCAGGAACAGAAACTAAAATTCAAATTCAACGATCTCCCCTTGTAAGATCCTTATGGAAAAACCGTTTATTTTTCTTTTAGGCTTAAAAAGCAACAAAAAAATGGGGAAAAATCGAAAAAAGTTGAAGTTATGTTTGAACTTCATTTTTGAAGGTCAAATATTAATTTCTTCAAAGAATACTTATGATTAACCTAATTAATCTGATTGACTTACCTAAAAAACGTTTGATTTTTTAAGTGAGATCACTTCAGACATAATGCCCGAAATGTAGGTTTCTAAGAAAATTATTTTTAATTATTTTATCATCATCTGATCATCAACTTATTTTTACTTTTAAATAGTTTATCCCTAAACGTGTAGGAATTTATTTACGGTGATGATAAAAGCAATTTATCAATTCCGAGATAGGGGTAAGGTAACTTTTGTTGAATGCAGCGCTCGTTAAAATTCCTTAACTGCTCTGTCGTGTGAAAAGATCTTCCTTAGACTAGGAAAATTCCTACCTGAAGGTTCATGTGCCAGTAATTTAAAAATGATATGAAAGAAATAAAGTGTATCCATTAGGGTGGTCCAAAAATTCGATTTTTGGTGATACACCCCCCCCCCCTGATTTTCTTCGTTTTCCTGAAAAATAAATTCCGTACTTTTTTTCAACGTTAACCCGTGCCCACGGGTTTTGAAATTAAGATGGGGTTTTAAATGGGAATAGCTCGATTTTCAAAAAAATGGAAAAAAGAAGTACTTATTATAAATTTGTTGTGGATTAAAGTATTGTCACCTCTTAACGAGTATTTGAGGAATAATTTCCACCCAATAGCAGTTTTCTATCAAATTTGTGCTAAAGACGGTATTTTAAAAAAAAATTGCAACATGAATTATTCTTAATCGATAAGTGACGAGCTTTAATGTACATTTTAAATCATTTCAAATTTTTTGAACAATTATTATTTGTTTAAACAATTTTTTCCGTCTGTAAATATTGAAAAGTTATTATCTTTCGGAATAAATCGTACAAAGTTGATAAATGACAAGAGGACTAGTTCTTTTTTAACTTATTTGGTAAATTTTAAAATAATTTTTTCTCATGAAAAGCGTTAATAGTTATTATTTTCTGGAAATAATGACACAATTAAAGAATGTTGAGAGCAATATATTTTTGAGAGATGTGTGGTAATTATTGAAACAATTTTGATTAGTTTAAACAATTTTTTTCCCTTGTAAAGCGTGAGAAATTATGACTTTCTGAAATTAATGACACAATATACTTTTGGAAATATCTGCATGTAAATTATTTTCAGTTCACAGATTCCAATTATATCTCAGGCAATTTTTTCAATTTGGCAGAATTTAAAGGAAATTCAGAAAACATTTGAATAATGTTAAAATACTAGAAAGTTTAGAAATTCTGAAAAGATTAAAAAAAAGAATTTTCATCAAATTCTTGGGGGAATTTTAAATGATTTTTTATTTTGAAAAATAAACTTAAAAAAAAATTGAAAAACATTTCAAATGATATCCTAAAATTTCGAAGAATAGTGTAGAATACTATAAAGTAGACTGTTTCAATTTGGCAATATTAAACACTGAAAGAAAAGAGTAAATTCAAGAAACATTTATAAGATTTGAAGAGATTCGAAAAGAATTTTTAACTTTAGAAGATTTCACAAATAGTAGATATTTAAAGATTAAAAACAAAAACTTCCAAATCTTTGAAAGAATTTCGAAAGGTTTCAAGAGAATACACAAATTTTCTTAAAATTTCTGGGAAAATCTGGGAGATTTTAAGGCAATTTTTGAATATTTTTAATGATTTTTCAAACTTTCAAGAAACATTCGAGTCAGTTAAAAATGTTTCAAGGAATTTGAGATGCTTTGAATAGATTAAAAATATTTTAAAACTTAGAAACATTTCCGAAAGTTTATCAAATAGTTTTTGATTTCTTGCAAACTTCTTAAAGTCCTGAATATCTTTTAATAATTTTAAATCTTCTAGATTCTTTTTTGACAGTTCTAAAATATTCAAAAATCTTTTTTAATTTTCTCAAGAATCTTATAAAAATTATATGTATATAAATTTAAAAACGAACTGAGAATACTTCTTTTCTTGTCATATTCTTCTTGTCATATA